>JAYRBW010093803.1:0-43693 GCA_036023295.1 Invenusta paracnida
GAGAGTACACAACCGACTAGTAGCGTGAACAAGCGATGAAAGAGCGAAAACCGGCGCGCACGTCTCTTATATACTCTTCCGGCGTATCATTGGTTGGAGATTTGCTCGATCCTGATTGGTCAGGGGGGGGTCTTTGTTCTCGCGGTCTACCTTCCCTACTACTATTCTGAAAACTGTGATACATATTACCCATTTCATGTAGTTGAATTATTGATACATTTATCTATTCTTTAACAATAGTATTTATAGCACTTATGCAGGCATAATATATTTGCTTGGCCAAATTCAAATATTAGTTGCATATAATTATATGCAACCTTATAATGCCTATTTTTCTAGGTTTTATTTTAATTCTATTAAATAAATAGAATTTGTATATCTCATTCAAGAATATTCAAGAAAAGCGTGTATCATAATACTAAAAAGAAGAACATTACCAATTTAGAAATAAACCGCTTTAACCGAGCATTACGCAAGTTATTACAATTTTATAAGTGATATGTACATTGGAGTTTTCACTGCCAATTGGTTGAACGAAGTTGTTTTAGATGTAACCCAGGAAATCCTACTAAATAATGTTTTGCATAGATTCATGAACTTAAAGTAAGGTTATGGACTTCACTTGCATTTCTTTTTCCGATCTAATTTCTTATATTTTTGTCAGTTTAATAAATTATACCTGCATTTAATATGCAACAACTGTTCTGTGACTCACAAATGCAATATATATTGCTTTCTAGTGATATATACATGTCTACATATTTAGCATGGTTAATCTGAAGTCGTTTAGATATTGAGTCGTTAGATGATAGTTTAGAGCAAAACCTTATTTCGAATTAAGTTTGAAAATCATTTTACAATACTTGTATGTATTGATTAAATATATAACATTTAAATCTATTTAAAAACAATAGTAGATCCAAACTTTATGGATTAAGTTTTGTTTTTAGCTAAATTAAGCAACGTATATCGGCACTGCATGATGCTTATAATCTCATGATTAAATTTCCGTTTAGTATTGATAACACGCGAACTAAGGACTAAAACTCTTTTATGGCTTTTGTGATAAATGGTACCATAAACGTAATTTGTACCTATTTCGTGAAAGTACCTTAGTATATCATTTATAGTCCTACATGGTTGCATGCATTTGCATTTGTGACAATTTGTAACGTTCATGCTTAGTTCTTGTTTATCTTGTTTATAAAGTATAGCGTAATATTATAAATTTTGTATCGATCTAAATAAAGAAATTAAAAGTGCGAGATGATTAAAACGTTCAAGAAGTACTCATAATGTATTACTCTTTCTGTGCTTTTAGAGAAATTCTATGAAATTGTAATAGAGCAAACTTAAAAATATATAATTTTGAGAATTCGAATTGATTAATTACCGTTGATGTAGAAAATATGTTTAATACTGCATGCGATGACAGCGTAATGCCCCATACACCCGTTCAAGTTGGCTTAATGAACGTATCGATTTTAAAATACAACAAATTATAAAAGTAATGATGTTTAACATGTTTAATTGCTCTTGATTTGGATTGACAGATATTAAATTTGATAAATATTTTCTGTCAGGCCAACACCAAAATCGTAAATTAGTTGATTTAGTAATCGCATGATTCACTAACATATGATCCAATTCTGCTTCACTACTTCTTCACTACTACTCATCATGAACAAAAATGGATCAATCAAGCTGGTTCAAACAATACTTTCATCAAACTGGCTTTAACGTATGTAAGAGGTATAAAGTTATACTATAGTGACTAAATTGAACAAATTTGCGCACCTTCATGCAATTTATTTAATTAGGATTTGTAAATCTAATAGTCTATTTCTTACAGATATAGTGTTCAACTTAAAGGATATATTCATATTTTAGCATTATTTATTAAATAAAATATATTCCAGAGCCTTACAATCCAAGTAACAATTTTTACTAAACGACACATTTTAACATGTTAGGCATGTGCTCCATTTATTTAGTAAAATATGCAAGTTTAATAAGAAAATTGTCACTTATTTACTGTCGAATAAATATAAATATGTTAAAGCGGAATACACAATTCTGTGGATTATTTTATGCAAAGTTCACATACACGCATACACACACATGCTGACGTTGAGTAAATTTGATATACATATTATGGAATTTATAAGAATAAAATGTTATAGTGTGACTGTAAAATGCATCGCGTAATACTTTTTATGTAGCGAACTCGTGATAAATAAATATTTCTAAATATTTTTTCCTTTAGCAGGTGACATAGATAATTTTGTTACTTCTTTCAGCATAATATTAATTAATTAGACAGGAATTTCTGTAACTAGAGAGAATATTATCTCAAAGTATAACTACTTAAAGTTACATAATATCAAGTATGTTGTTCTGTAAGATAACTTAAAAGCAGAAAGTTACTAACTTGTCAATGGTGGATGTACACAGGTATGATTAAAGAAGTTATTCCTAAAACAGATTTTATCAGAGTATTTCAGGGGCACATCGGGACATCCATCGCCTATTTCTAAAGCAGGTATCTGAAACAAATTTGGCGTTTGTGCAGTTTTATTTTGATATTTTGTTACGATTGTATAAAAAGTACCCACAATTTAATTATGTCTCAACACCACGCGAATAACAATCTCATCACTCTTTCCATATTAAATAAGGTTATTTTTGTGACCGATTAGACTAAATAGTTTTAATATAAACAGTATTAATATAAGTTTGCCTCAATATAATTATTAATCTAGTTATAGTAAACAAATATTTCAAATAATTTAAGTATCATGAACCGTGTATCGCCATGCATACATGGGTGGATTGGTGTGGGTGTATGTAGATGTATGATCAATCAGATTAGTTTGTTTATATGTGGTGAACTTGAAACCTAGCGATTGATGTCAATTATTAGAGTTTTCGCTACTTTTGTTAAACGGGAAATAGTGGGATAAATATATTCTTTAAAAATATACCTATTAATATATTCTTTAAAAACGAAATATCCGTTTAGAAGAAAAATAGATAAGATCAGTTTAATATCAGCAAAAGTATACGAAACTCAAATGTTTCACATCAGTTGCTAAGCAGCGTATGTATGAAGAAATGAATCTTATTGGTCGTATTAACCGTATTTCACAGAGACAGTGTGGCCCAGGAATCTAGTAATTTAGGAAATTATATAAATGTGACATATGGAGATGCTATCTTTAGCCATTTAGATATTTTAACATTTTATAAATAGATGAAATATGTTTTTTAAGAAAACACGTTTATCAAAATTTGATTAAAATTATATGTTTTGAAGAAAAAAAAGTTTTTCTAACTTCCAATTATGGCAATTTATTAAATATATGTTTATTTATTGTTGCTGTTTTATTTGTATTATAAAAACTTCTTTCAGGATTTTTGAAAATATGACCCAATAAACGACAATGTCGTTCTTTATTAAACTATATTGATACAATGACATTCATTTTAGTTATTAAAAGATTAAACTTTTCAAAATATAGTTAAAACACATAATTATTCCTAATTGTACAACAGAGTGAAAATGTTAGAAAATCGTGTTTCACATTTTGTATTTTAAGGATAAACTGACTTTTGTTAAAAAGTGCATTAACAACAACTTCTTTGTTTCTTTATTTAATACTGTGTATTCAAAACTTCTGAATTGACAATATAAAGTTTAATTGTTAATTTATGTGTGTATAATCCAGAAGAAAGGTTTGACTTTTACTTAATATTTACAAGTTGCAAATGTTACAGTTTCCAAAATGTATAAAAATAAACACACATATATATACATAAAAAATTATTTCAGTGAAACAGACGCAATTCCTTTCAATTTAGAAATATACGTATATTCCAAAACATGTAATGTAATCTTTGTAAGAAATATATACAAAAAGGTAGCATTGTTTTACGAATAATGCGTTTTATAAACAGACATATAAACAGTGAGCATTTATACCTTTTTGCAAAAAATGTAGCGTTCAACTAGTTATGATTTTTGTATAATTTGACTTTAGGTGGGATTTTATAAATGGAGTCCGTTTCAGTTTATTCTGTGTCAATTAAAAAAAATCTGTTTAATCAAATTTTATTTGTGATTATAGAAATTTTTAATTTGGAACCAGTCAATTCTTCGTTGATAAAATCTCAGAAGATAAGGTTTTATATAATACAAAACAACTAACAAGATCTCGTATCGATAAGTTATGTTGAGGTGAGATATGATAATTTTATGGCTGGACATTTCTGAAAACAATTCACAAGCTCCAATCTTAAAACGGAAATGAAAGAGAACATGTGTTCCATTTGAGTTAATAAAACATAATAAAAAGGCACAGAAAAAAGAAAAAAACAAGAAGAAACAATAACATTTTGACAATTAAACTTATTATAGTGCCATTCAGATAGACGTCAGTGAGCAAAACGAGGATACATTTCATTAAATAGAGCTCAAAATAATGACACATCAATCGCATTTCGTTGGTATTAGTCCAAAGGCGTATAATAATTAAACTCATTCAAACATTTTCAAAAAGTTATGCCACACTAAAATTCTCAACTAAATTTTCTTATTAAATCAACCTATTTCAGCTTGATTGGAAGTAAACTTGAAAATGGAGAATATATCTTTATGCGTTCTTAATACTTTTCCCATCGATAATTAAGAAGCATGATCGAGTGTTCTTTGATAGCTTCCTCTTTTGTTTCAGAATCAAATATTAACTTTTGTCATCATTGATTACAATGAGTTAGATCCTCCTTGCTTCATCGGTTTATGACGAATCGTTCATCTGTGTTTCTGCCGGTCGGATAATAGAACCTGTTATTCTTGTTTACTCCACTTTCTAAGTTCCTGCTAAACTGATCTTCTTTTCATGTCGCTGACTTTAAGCAATCAACAAGATTTTAATGTAAAAAAGTGAGTGCAATTAACATCTACCTGTTTAATTTAAAATGATATATTCCAAATCTGTATCTTGTTTAACATCGATGTTTGTATTTTCCAACAATAATATTGCAACAGGTTATAAAAAAATTGTATAATTATGCTGTTGCTCCATTGCTATTAATCATGTTTTTTTTTTAAGATAACTTACAAAAGATAATCCGTTTGTGCAATATGCCCGTAGTGCATTAATTAGATAGCTTAATTTTGTCTTTACTACTTGGATTATATAATAGAATAATGGAATATATGCGGAAAAAATTACGCGCCTGGTGACGCAGCACATCTAGGGAATGAAGGAAATTATATCAACACGTCGATGGGAACAAAGTAAAGGCAAATTTCAGCTTTCACAACACACTGCAGATCAACAAAAATAAAAGGCCTAATTATATTGACTTTTTGAAGATCAGCAGCTCTGGTTCTTAGGATGGAATTAAAAAACCGTCATAATTCGAGGAGCTTATTGAACTTGAAAATAATTGCATAAAAAATATAACAGTACTGAGAAGAAATGAATATAAGTGAACTAATTGTACTAAATAAGGCTTTAAGCACGTTTTACAATTGTTTTAGAAATATTCGTTTTAATTATTTTAAAATTAAAATTCCTTTTATGGAGTTCTTCCAAGATTTGTTGGAGCTTCTCGAGTTAAGACGGTTTTATTATTACACCCGAATATTGCAAATATTTAACTAAACCCTGACATCTGACTATAATAAAGTGTAAATTGTGCTGACTCATCCTAATATTCCGAATACTTCACTAAACTCTGACATCTGACTATAATAAAGTGTAAATTGTGCTCATTCATCCTAATATTCCAAATACTTCACTAAACTCTGACATCTGACTATAATAAAGGGTAAATTGTGCTCATTCATCCTAATATTCCAAATACTTCACTAAACTCTGACATCTGACTATAAAAAAGTGTAAATTGTGCTCATTCATCCTAATATTCCAAATACTTCACTAGGCTTTTATAATTATTTCCTATTAATTTCCTATAATTATTAGCGGTATAAGCTACAAAACATGTTTGAGTATTTAAAAACTTACTCCGCAGTAGCAAAAACATGTTATTAAAAAAAGGATATATATTTACAAATTTTGTGTGTACAGTTGGGTAGAAATAATAAATACGGAACATGTTTTCCATTCCATTTTCATGGAATTTATTATCTATAAGTTTATTTCCAATTACATCTGGATTCCTTATTATTTTGTTCTACTGCGGAGAAAGTTTTCCAACACCCCTTGTAAAATTATAAATGTCATATATATATATATATATTTGACATGACTTGATGTGTTTTAGACATGTAAGGTTATGAACAATAATATATTCAATATCTTAATTTATGACGTCAAAGTCGTTATCAGACTATAAGGAATTATAACTGACGCATCTTCAAATTCATATTATTATTATTTTATTTGTTTAATCACATAAATTAGTATTATACATATTACGAAATAATAATTCATGTGTTAATTATCCCAATTTTAATTTAGTTTTTTTTAATTAATAATACACAAAGAAAATGCTCAATTACGTGTGTTTTGTTACAATAAGGTATATATTTCCTGATCAGCGTGCAGTGTTCTATCTGACAATTCTTAAATTAAAATATTAAATTAAAATTCGTAGATTGAAATAATAATGCATATATTAATGCTTCAAATTATTACAAATCAGCAATAATACATTTTTGTATTGAGTTTTAAAGGTAATCAAGCTTCTTTAATAAAAACCAAACAATTAATGTAAGAGTATGAAAAAAACTAAACAACTAAAAAATGTGGAGTACATTTTAATGAGTCGTATATATTTAATTAAGTCTTTCATAACAAACATTAAAGTTTGATAGAGACTACATCGCGAGCCTACGCTTAAACTTAAAGTTATTAGTGGATATATATCTCAAACTCCGATACTAATTATATCTTAATTCTATCATACGAACATTCCATGATTTATAAATAGAAAGTTTTTCTTTCCAGTTTAAGAATTCAGGTGTTAATTAATTAATCATAAATAATTATTTATGGTAGCGATAGTTAACTAGTAGATACTTGGCATTGTCAGTGATGAGCTTAGTCTGATTCGAATCCGAAAAATAATACACAATGTCTTGGCTGAGCTTAAAAATAATGTTATGTTTTTTCTTGCAAGTCTTGTCTCCAAAATTTTTTAACAAAAAAATAAAGTGAACACCTGTGTTTGATAATTAATGGCTGGTCAAGCTTTCATTATTTCATTTCCTTGTTGCTTCAAATGGTATTGTAGTGATATGTCTATCAGTTTATAACGAAACTGCGTCCTTGTAAAGGGGATCAGACTGAGCTCTACTCAATTCGTTTACCAAACTTCTTTAAATATCTGCTCTGAAGGTGTAAGCACTCATCCAGTCAGTATTTGTAATTTTATTTATTTTAATTTCTAATAAACGTCTGCAGTGTAATCATATGCATACATACAAATACTTACAATACTTACAAACGTATCAATAAAATGAACTAAACTATTAAATACATATAACATAGAAATATGTATCGTAAAATGTCTGGAAAACATAATTTGTTGCTTTGTTACATATATTGGTATTCTTTTTCATTTATGAGAAGTTTGCACTAATTGTTATGATATTATCAATCACAATCGAGTTGATAGCATTTTTTTAGACTGGGTCTACCAGTCCTTTAAAACTGATTTATAGACATTCCCCACTTAACAGTATAGAATATATAATATAATATATAAGCTATAAATTTATTCATATGAACAATTGTACCTGAGTTCATGAAGCCATACTCTCATTCCACCTTATTCATAAACTGGGGTTTTGATATTTTTATCAGTTACTGATCAAAGACGTCTGACTATAAAACTAGTTAAGGTTGTAGTCGATGATTTATTGCTTAAGGATATTTCCTCCGAATGTCTGAGTTAGTGGAGCACACTTATTGCTAAACTATACAAGGCTGCACAGTAAGTGACGCTCAAGGATATAGCTTGAAGAGGAGTGACAGCGAGTAATGGGAAAAATCATCAGGAAACAAAATGACATTCGAAGGCATACATGTCTAACAATCATGTTGCTATAGAAGAATAATGGCGTGTTTATCACAACCGATGATAATCACGAATGTTCACCGTTATACGAATAGGTACCTATATATGCCGATAATTTAGGAAGACAATAGCTGAGTAATAAGAAATGAATATTACAAGTATTGCTGTCCATCCCTCTTATTTAAGTACATAACAAATACATTATAATTGTTAGCTATTTCATCAGTCTAAACCACTGGAGAATAGTCATGAATAATGTAGTTTCTTATAATTACTCACGCTTAGTTTTGCCTATAAAATTGATGGAACTATAATAAAATTGATTTCACTTTAAATAATCGTTCTATTGTTCGTTGGACAAAATTATATTTGTACATATTCATATATCTATTTAGTTATAATCATTTGTGATCCTCTTTTGTCAAGCATCAGATTCTAGCATTACATTTACCAATTTTGATAAAACTATGTTCCGCCGTTATATTTTGGCACGCCAGCGATTACAATCTGACTGACAAGATGATTGGACATAGTGGACAACGTAGCTAAGTGATATGCTCGGTAATCATAAGCATGATATATAAACAATGATCTCACTGACAGCAACAAATGTTTTGCTTTTTAAAAGATATTATTTATAAAATGACTTTTGCTAGAATTTACACATTCTGTTGAAAACAATTAAAGCAAATATTTTAATTCTATCTTTTCTAAATATTGAGATAATATACTACTACACTTTTGGTAAGAATGTGTTTTATGTCTTATTTTATCATAATATCTTAATTATTTAAAAATATTTAGCAATATTTACTCCTACAAACATTTAAAAATGATATAAATTTGACAAAAAATAATTACATGTATTTATCCATCAGTCCTAAAAAAACGTTTCATTCGTTATTAATAAAACGATTTATCAAAACATTTTCTAAAAGTGGATATGATTTATGTTTTTTTGTGTGGAGGAAAGTAATCTCACTATTTACATAAAAGCATATTCCTTACGCAGATTATTTCTGTACATTCTTTGTTACCTTAAACTACATATAGGGAGTAAACGTCTCTTCATTTGTATTCTCAATTGTAATTTAAAAACACTATTTTATATATATATATATTTGTTTATTTACTTTTTTTAATAATAAGTGTAGTATAAATGATATTATATTATAAATATTTCTAAATATTAACATAAATATAATTATACATATGTCTCTTTGTATAAGATTACTTGTCTGTCTATGGGAGTGTATCTAAATAGCTCAGTACTGTTTATAACAAAATTGTATTTAACATTTTATTATATTTGTCACATAGATTGTCATGAATATTTTAAGCCGTCAGTTTTAATTATTTTACTTTAATATTGATAATCAACCATCAAAATATACATATATATGCTACTTTCAATCTAATTTTGGAATCCATAAAAGCTTTTAATAGCTTATCAATAAAACGAAATATAATATCTCAAAAATCTTAAATTTTAATTTAACATCGCGAATAACATCATAATAATAATATCAATGTATGTATATGTGAATAAAGGTTTAATTTTAAAAAAGGAATCAAGCTTTTGGTTTGTTTTACATTATAATCATGGTGAAAGAGGATGAAAAACAGTTAAATATACGAGTGTGAACGTCAATGAAATAAAATTACGTTTACGTTTTTATATTTACGTTTATATTACGTTTATATTACGTATATTGCCATTTGCATTTAAAAATTTAGAATTCAGACTTAGGGAGTTATTAATTAAATTATTGTTAATTAATAAAAGCAGCTTCAATAGCACGCCTGATTTTAAGATTATTACATTTGTATAAGACGGAAGTAGAAATAAAATCAATGTTACGATTACAATTAAAAGAATGAACAGCGAGAACAATTTTAGGAATATAGCTGAGAACAGCAGATTTGTGTACTTTGATACGCTTGGACACTTCGCAGCCACTCTCATCTATGTAGAAAGGTAGCTTCGATCTGTGATAGAAATCTTATAAAGAGCTAACTTTAGAGACAAGACAAGATTTTATCGAAGGGTGGGGGGTTCAAATACAATATCAGAGCTAAGAGATTTAATTCAAGATTTATTGGGAGCCCGATCTATTACGGAACAAAGGTTATATTTTTATCATGATCATGATGTAAGACATATAAAAAGTTTAGATCTTTTTTTTGAAAATAAAGACCTTAAATGTTCAAGTGGTTATTTACTTGCATTTATATAAGATAACATTTCTGCTCTATTTAATCAAAAATATTTTTCAATACATTTTTTTTAATAAATAAATTTCTACTCAACTTCTAAAGTTAAAAAAATATTTTCTATATTGTTTTCTGGTATTTAACTCTTATTTCACTTTAAATTGTAGCATAACGTTTGTCCTTCACAAAGTAGAACAAATTATTTAATGATTCGTCAAATTAATGTAACAACTGAATTGACAAGATTATAATTGTGGCTGCATTTTCTTGATTTTATTAGCTGCGGTATCCTTTGATCTAAGCAGGGTCCAATTTCATAAAACTCTATTATAGGGGATATTTGAAAAATATAAAAACAGATTGGGTTCATATTTTGTAATTGTTATACTGTTGACTGACAAATGTTACAATGATGTATTTACTTGTAAACTTGTAAATGTATCTAATTTTTAAATCATCTGTATGGATAAACGGAAATCTAACAATATCATTACATTAAAAAGAAAGAGTTTAAAAAAAGAGATTAAAAAAAAGAATGCGTCTGGCTATATATATGAAATAAAGCATGACAGTTGCTTGGATTGAATTGTATTCTTCAGCTGAGTACGACATACCAACTCAATTTGAAACTATTAAATGTGATGAGATACAATTAACAAAAAAGGAATGATTAAAAATCCTAATTACTTTAAGAGGCGGTTTAAGTAACAATAAAATGGTCTAAACGCCTAATGGGGTATTATAAAGCTATCTCATTAGTCTTGATCAGTAGTTATAAGTCAATGAAATTTTATCAACCTAAATTTATGGTTTTTACAAGTTTCAAATTATTACTATTAGTTGCCTTCAGATAAACTTTAAATAGATATTGAGCATTTTATGACATAAAGATATATTTTCTTTATGAATGCTTTATGAGATAAAGAAATTATATATTCTAAATTCCATAATACGAAGAAAAGATTAGAATATTATCTTCCAAGTAGATTAATAAGTTATTGAATAAAAGTTCTAAAAATCATCTGTCCCTTTATCTACTTGTAATTAATAATTTGTGTCATTTAGACACTATATAATAGTTCACTTCATTTGCAGCTAATTCTTTTATGTGACCAAAATACGGTATTAATTATTTACTATTCATTCTCAATGGGACGATATATGGAAAGTAATAGTAGTACGTATTTAGAACGTAATCAATCGGTAGAAGTCGTCAGACGAAGAAACAGGGGAATGAATCACACGTCAGACGTTTAATTAAAATGAAGTCAAACAGTTAACAAAAGACACAACAAAAATTATTTTATAAAAATTTCTGCTACTTCTCTAGAACATAAATTTTATTTAAAACGTAGGAACAGTGGGAACTGCAACCAAGGGACTAAAACGCCAGTTTTTACATTTCAAAGGTAGATAAGGTCTCTATGAACTGGCGATATATTAGCTAGTGTAGCATCTACCGAAAAACGGCTTTAATTGCTAACATCAAAGATATGCTTGAATTGAAAAGTATTTTGGATTTGAACATTTGTGTTGTACCTCGCCTATATCAAGTTATGTATCGAGGTTAAGATGCATATTCCAACAGATAGATACTCCTGCATTGAGTTGAATAAAGATACATAGCGTAGGTTGTATGCAATAGAACTGTGCAATCACTCACCTACTTGTAAGTAGATAATCTAAGCTTATAGTTCTGCTTATTCATTCTTTTGATTTGTATAAAAGAAAAGCTGAATCCTGATAAAGTAAAAAAGGCATCCCACAGGAAATTTAAATTTAAATATACTGAAATACCAGAGGGGGTGGGAAACAGATTATATTTCTTCTTTTGGTATTTTAACTATAATAAAAGACAGCCATTTTTAAACAAAAAATATAGAATAGGTTTTCACAGGCTTTCTCTTTCATCACAAAACAATTTATGTAGCATATAAATAAATGTCAATTAAACTGGGCAATACTCATTGTGTATGAACATAGAGATTAGATAATGTATAATGCAACTGATGTGCACTTTTTAAAATTTCGGTTATCTCCATATTGACACATTTAAAATGTCGTGTTTCAATTATTTATACATTTGACCGCTTTTATTTTCTATAAATTATTGATTTCACAATTATTTAAACACTTTTTATAAAAACACCAGAATAACTATTTTTTTATTACAACAAACACATTACAGTTGATCTTAATATCTAAAGGATAGGGTTTAATAATAAATTAGAACATTTAAGACATTTTCATTTTCATTCTCATTTTCATATATTCGATTATTTTCTATAACTAAAATGAATTTGTCTTGTAAACCTGACATTTTAAATTAATAGAAATGTCACTATTTTTTAGCACATCATTAAACGTATTTCTTTTTATCAAATCAAGCTGCAAAACGAGATACTATATAATATACTTAAATGACGTAAATTGGCCGACTAAAAATGTATGCATTTCTGTATTTAGAGTTTTAAAAATAAATCTCTTTATCGTATGAAGTGCCTCAATACCGAAATAACAACCTGTTTATTGCCTGTAAACCTACGCATATTAACAAAGAAATGTATTTTTGTATCACTCAGAAAGTAATAATGGCAATGACAGATTTCAATTTTCCTGAATTATCTACAAAATACTGGTTTATGTCCACTAAAGTAGATGATGAAATAGGTATACAAAATATAAGATAACAAGTGTTTCTAAACATAAACTGTGAATTAACTTTCCCAATTGAAATTTTTCTGTAAATGCATGTTTTATGTGTAAGATAATTTAATTAAACGCGAATAATTTTAAAAATATTTTCTAGATGGCGGTGCTGGAGTGAATTGATTTTTAAGAATATCCTCCAAGTTAATTACATTATCCTATTACATTATAATCTATGACTTAATTGGATACATTTATAATTGTCGATTTTTTAAAGTGCAATATAATATGAAGAACAAATTAGATTATCGACTTTTTTTACAATATTATACATTTAGCTTTACCAAAAACATTCGCTCTTTCTTTTCTAAAATATTTTTGTGAAAAGTAAATATTTGCGCATATATTTATTTATCCTAGTTAATGTTTTTTCACAAATATTTTCTATCGAAGTTTTGTAAATAACAAAGACTTCTAGATAAACTATCTAGTATCTCGATGTCGGTGGTAAATAAATAAATATTTGTTTCTGGATTTAGAGCATCTTCTATATCTACTAGAAGGCGCTACAGAAGCGAATTCAAAATGCAAACGACGAAACAAATGTCCGTCAAGTAGTCCTCTACTGAAGTACCAATATCAGTTTCAGCCACAAAAATCGCGTCATTTTCAAGCAATTATGCCACTATTATCATCATTAAAAAAAGAATATTTGAGAAAGAAATTCAACCTGGGCATAGATCAAAAGTCAATCATCAATATGGACACTTCAAAATCTGTTTCTTTTTATTTTAATCAGTGTGCTGCTTATTTTTAGTTTAACAAATTTAACAAATAAAAATAATATAATTTAAATAATAACTTGTGAATTATATTTGAAAATTTAATATAATTTTAAATGTGGAGGATTTGTTATTCGACTGAAAAAATTAATTCTGTTGAATGTAAAATTAAAATCCATTTGAACAAACGATAAGTTAGATATTATTTAAATTACTCGTCATTGAAAGCGTAAACAGTGTTTATTTTATCCACAGACAATTAGAAACGATCAATTAAAATCTGTTTTAATTTTCGATATTGTTACGGTCCTATTTTCATTAATGTCTAACAATAACTTTTGCTTGAATTGTTCAATAATGAATACTTAGTTTTTTATCATTTGATTGGTAAAATATTCTTTGTTGAATGCTATTAACATATATTTTCATTATCAATATTATTATTATATTACATTTAAAAAATAAAAATTTGAATTAACGAAAATATAGTTTTTTCTGTAACAAGTTAATGTAAAAATATTCCTATTTTATATGCTTAAGTGGCATAACTGAATAAGTTTTATTTTGAAACCCAAGCTTGAACCTGCTTTTTGTCAATAATATATTTTCCTTATAGTTATAAAGCTGTTAATTCTCATGAGCATGATTTAAGTTAATATAGTCGTGAAATGTAGCAAACAGTAACGTGAAAAGCGTGATATTATCAGAAATTTAGAAAGTTATTGTATTATTATTACTTAGTTTATACGAATTATTATTTATACTCAAGATTTATGTAAATATATGTTAATGGCTTAAATTGCTTTTTTGAATAATTTTTATATTAATTTATAGGGAATTACTTGAATTTAGATTATTTTTTAAGGTTGTGACACAGTCTTCCTTTTAAAGAAAAATACGAAATTTTCATTATTTAAGCATTTCGTTCAAGAGTATTAGAATTCATTTAAGTTATTTAAATGCTTAAATAATATACATTGTAGGTTTTCGTTTTCGGCAATTTTGTTATTTGCGATTGAAAAAAAACATTATTTAATCGATTTACTTAAAATTTACAAAATTAATTGAAATTTGATATATTTAATTAACGAAGGAAGTATGTCGCACAAAGTTTTGAGCCCTTTAAAAAATGTCGATTTATTGGAACTCAAAAACAGTGTCTGACAAAAGACACTCGGCATCATACTGAGCATTTAAACTATTAGAAATATATTATTACTTTAAAATTAAATATAGCGTTTTAGGGTGTTATTAAGTAATCAGTGTGATATGCTGATGAGTTTAGGCAATATACTAACTAATAATATAACTTATAAATACAAATATCCCAATCATCAGCTGTAACTAGAATATTGTAAAATTACACTGTCACTAGAATTAGTCGGAATTAGAGTAAATAAATAATAAATAAAGAGTGGAATCTAAAAGCATTTTGTTAGAAATCATGCTTACAACACTCTACAATTTCGTATTTTAAAGTCAGAAGTTATTTGTTAACCCCCTCCAATAGACTGTTTTCCTTGACCACTCAGCCTCATCATATCATTATTAAAGTATACTTATATGAAGTAGGCATATTTCCTAATGTTGGAGGCATTTTTGTTATTAATTGTAAGTTGTGCGTGATAATTATGTCACCATATTAGAAAACAAATACCTTGACAAGTGATCATTTTAAAGTTGATGCTTAATTGTCAGAAAATCAGTTAAATAATGTGATTATAGACATATGAAAAAAAACAGCTAAAATGGATATCACTCTCAAGATTTCTACTAATGTTTACTGAAAAAAAACGAATAACGTTACTGTATAGTAAATAAGCATGAATAATTCAGCAAACAGTTTGACTATTATACTCAAAAGAAGTCATCAAAGATGACAGGAACTCAGTGGGGTTTCAAATAATATTAGAATCCTTGTTATTATGAAGGTTGCTACCTACAATAAGGAAATTTAAAATTAAAAAAATTATATATTAAAAGTAGCTCTGCTATTTACATTAATGGTATACATTCCGACAAATGTCATTAATACACTGATCAACATATTATAAGAATTATTTAGTTCATAAAAAGTTTAGATCTAGGTAGTTTTATTATTGTAGTTATGCTGCTTTTATCTAAATTTATCAAATGTTTTTTAAATTACATATTTATGATTTTAGAGTTTAGATTATGAACTTAACAGATTAAATATTATAATATGTATATTGTATATTATTTATTTTCTCATGCATTGTCCTTTAATTAGCCAGTGAGAAATGCGCATGAGTATTAGAGCTATTGGTTTTTTAAATGTATTTATTAATATAGTCGATAAACATACATAATAATGAATGGCATATTTATGTATAATCATAGAGTAACTTTTATACAGCACGTTTCTATGTCTAAAATTATAGAAATTAAGAATGGGTCAAATAAATGAAAATTATATTTATAAAAAATATGAAATATGATACGTGTTGGATAATTGATTATAATAATAACTTAAAACGGATCTTAGTTTATAGCATAGAATTTTATACCGAATATATATTTTTGATAAATTCTATATAAACTGGTCTACCGTGGTTGTTATTTATGAATAAAAATAAAATATGTAAATATATTAAACTCCCAGAAGGTTATCACTTTGTGTGTACTTTATAATATAAATGCGTATTGAATTCCAATGTAATAAATATATAGCTATTATCGTGACATTCGTAAATTTACTTCGAATTAATTATCTATACACATGTGTACTGTAATCAAATTATTCCCTCTAATTTACGTTTTGAAATACATATATTTACGAGCTTATGCAACAGCTTCATGTTATATTCTGGTTAATGATCTTTCGTAGATATTAATTTGAAAGTTCAAATAAACTCATATGTACCTTTTTCTTAATTAATAGAAATTATACATACATACTAATATATTTTCTTTACTTTTATTTTTGATATTTCTATTTTCTTCTTTAATCATTCCATCATTCGCCTCATTCGTCTTTCTGCATGTCTTTCTTCCCAAACCTTTTTACAGTTAGGTACAGATTAATATAATGTTTATATTCACTATATTAAAGCATTCTTATAATGCATCTTAAAAATATGTTTTGGGTATTTAACCCAATCGATATCTGGACTGTGCTGTAATTATTAAAGACAAATATGGAGTACCTAAAGTAAGTTTTCGTGACTTTTTCTAAAATAAAATGTTACAACTTTTAGCGCTATATTCACTATAAGTAACACATAGTGTGGTCAGGTGACAGCACTAAGTAACACTGAGTGTGGTCAGGTGACAGCACTAAGTAACACATAGTGTGGTCAGGTGATAGAACTAAGTGACACTGAGTGTGGTCATGTGACAGAACTAAGTGACACAGAAGTGTGGTCACGTGACAGAACTAAGTGACACAGAAGTGTGGTCACGTGACAGAACTAAGTGACAAAGAGTGTGGTCACATGACAGCACTCAAAAAACGCAGCCTTATGCTAAAACTTTGTGAAGCATACTTGTAATGAAAATGTATATCTTTCCAGAAATCTATGACATTCTAAATGGGGAACTTATTCATCGGGAAATACAATGAAAGTAAGTTTTATTGTAAGCATATGAAAACAATTAAATATCAAAATTTGATTCATTTTTTTTACTATTTTTTTCAATTAATTATCTATCCTACAAAACATCTTTGCTTACGAATTGTTTCAGAACTGTACTCTATTTGAAAGTTTAAAATTACAAGAGGGGGGCTAATGAGTCCCCTCTCCGGAATATGAAAGGGAAAAAAGGACCAGTACGGATAGGGGGCGGTAATTAATGATGTATTACTAAAAAAGTATCAAAGGAAAATTGCATATAATATGTAGAAACTATTAAACACGTTTTGCATTTTATAAGAGAATAACATTTTGGAAAATCTTCAATCCCCATTGCCAACACAGTGATCTGAGTAATACCGCCGTGCACCAAAACAATGCGAAGATTTATGCGCTAATTTTACCACACCCCTGTGTAACTGATAAGATTTGTCGAAGATACTTTGATGAGAGATAGAGAGATGCGAAGCCGTGAAAACAAATTTGTGGAAAAGAAAGTAAGATTAATTTGATAAAAAGTCGCCTACATTTATTTTTATAATTGGAATAAGAACTCTACCTCAGAAACGAATGAGTAGAATACAAGCGGGTCGGATAGTTGATGTATTTCCATACTGGCATAGTTTGTACTAATTTTATGCTCAGAAGTGTTGGGTTTGTAGATTCTAATTTATGGTTTGTAAAATGAGGAAATACGGACGGGTGAGGAAAGAAGATGTGGGGAGCATATTAAGTTCCACTCTACCTGATGCGGCTTATTCTCTCTTCTGGATTGTGATCAATTGGGACAACGAAGTAGAAAGAAGAGGACATTCATTTCAGTAATCGATTTGTATTCGATATTGAGGTCATCACACATTTTGTGAATCTATAGTTGCTGGACTTGTGGTTAGAAGATTGCCGAAAGATCGGTTTCCGAACAAACAAAGGCGGCTCCCTGCTCCGCCCTTTCTAAATCAACGCTTTAGTCAGATCGAATGCATAGGTGATTTAGAAAATTGGAGAAAAGCAGAAGAGGGTTGGTAAACAATCGAAGTGTAACAGCTTAGGTATAAGGCTATTCATCCGAGCTAGGATGGTTTTAGTGAGTTAATAGGGTAAAATATATGCTTCTCTTGCGTTTGGTGAAAGATTGACCCAAGAAATAAGAAAAAGGAAATTAAAATCTACGACTCTAAGTACAATGAAATCGACTCGCGCAAAATATTTCATTTCATTTCTAATTTAGTACACAAAGCTTAAAAATTGGTTCATAATAAATATTTATATGGTTTAAACCACGATAATATATTGAGAAGAAACTTTCACTTATCAAATGTTTAACGGGTTTATCATGATTGAACTTGATATACACTTATAATACGGTAAAACCAGAACGTTATGGCCAAAACTTAAATGTAGATCTGCATTCTAAAAAGAAAGTAACTCAGCAACGATTAATAAAAAAGTTTTACAATATTTTTAAGCAATTTTCATGAAATATTATAATATATTCATAAATATTTAGAGCGAAGGGGAGGGGGTGGGGAGGAAGAGGTGGAGACGAGGGGTAGATAAAAAGAAGAGAGAAGGGCGGAGGGGAGGGGAGGGGGGTGGAGAGGAGGGGGTGGAGGGGAGGGGGTGGAGGGGAGAGGAGAGTGATGGAGGCCTCTCTATCATACTTTGGCTGTATTTTCTAAATGAACGATTGGAGCAGTATAAGTTTCTTCGACTTTTTCAAATATGTAGTTTTTTTTATTTTAGTATGATATTTACCCAACTGATTGGTGAACACACTCTATAATATATGCACTATGGCTGCTGTTTAAAAAACAGAAAAATATACTTTTATTCAAAAATACATATCTCTCTCGAAAACGACATAATTTTTATTTGGGTACTTCTTAATTATATTAATACTTCATCAAGTACAATAAAAATTAATTTTATCGAAAAAAGTGTGGACAATTTTCTCTAAATTTAATTCAACAATACATAATTTTACCATTTTTTATAAAAATATTTTGGGAAAAAGAATTCAATGGAATATGTCACGAAACTTTTTGTTTAACTACAAGCTTCTTATGAGGAAATGTAAACCTTAAAGGGGCCCTTGGTCTCATGCATCCCTCCCTCATTATTCACATAGAACTGTAGTAAAAAAATGCGACAGATTTATTTAATAGAGTCTGTCTGGTTGTCTGTCGGTCAGTATCATCGTTGATGTTGCCAGTATTGTTTGCATTATTCCCAATTTCTATCCATCTTTTTCTGTTGTTGTATCGTGCACGATAGATTTCAATCTCTTTTATATTTGTTGTCTTCTTTTAATTGTCCCTAAATGTTTTAGATTACCTGTAAAAATACTTCCAAAATGAGTATTTTCCACCAAAAATTAGGTTTAAGATTGATATAATATATATTGATATTATAGAAAACTAAGACATTTATTAGATTTGGTAGTTCCTTATTTTTGCTTTTAATGATAATATATATACGATAGCCATGCGCCAAATAAACGAATAATAAAATTACTTGTTTGTGTTCTACAGATTTTAAACCAAGTAATATAAAATAATCTATATTTACATTTTATTATGGTTCATCTGACTCACAGAAATTTATAAATTTTGTCAAAAACTCTCAGGATGAACTACAGAATGAGGAGAATAGAATATTTCTTCATCAATGACTTCTTAAATTTTGATTAATTATACATATTTATTTTTCGTAAGAGTTCTGAAGATGTTTTAGATTTCTGTAAGATCTGTAAAATTCTCGTCAATCTCTAAGATAGAGACAATGAAATATTTATTATTTTTTACTTTCGACATTTTTGATATGACCTAGCTGTATACTACAACAGCCTTTTAACCATTGACATGTCGGATATTAAATTCCGCAAGAGGTGTTTCCGTGACTAATGCCGAATTTGATTTTACGTTCGAAATGTTTTAATATTATTTTACTAAAACTCAGGTGAAATAATTACAAATAAAAGAAACAAGGAAAGTACAAAGCTATTATTGATTTCTTTTTTTTCAAAAGGTTAGTTTGAAAAGTTATACTAGACATTACCATGCACCATAGTACCCATATATCTAAGATAAAAGCAAAACAATATTATTATTTAATTAACTTAATTGATTAGATTGGTATAAGTAAACTAATTACAAAACTTTTCTTATCTTCCGAAATATTGTAATGAAAAGTTAAGAAACGTGAAAAGGATAGCAACTGTATTTATAATCGCCAGTATCAGTAACGTTCTATGAACAAATATTGCTCTTTTACGGAGGTATGGGAATCGAAAACTTATTTTTCAGAATTGAAGTAGGTAGGTGATATTGGATAGGAAACTTAATTAACTTCTATTTGGTGAAGAAAGGAACATGATATTTTTTGAACAAATGCAGGAGTGGCAGAGGGGAATTGATATTGATAAAGTTAATCGGTTGAATGTTTGCTAATAACGTGACAAGGTGGTAACAGCTACACTGACCACAAGACAAAACACAATCTCTATAGAAGAGCTTCAACAAAAAAGATGCAAAACATCAGCGTCTGTCGAGTTCAACGACTGTGAACCTCAACTGAAATGGAGTCTTTACTTTATAAAAGCCCACAAAATAAAAGCAAATATTTGATTTAGAAATTGGAAAACATAAGATAGGAAATATATTTTATCATATGACTGTATTCCAAAGGAAACTATGCACTTTTAATTTATAATTTCTTAACCCTTTGACGTATCATTATTTACATCTTTAAAGTAGATTATAAGGAAAGTAGGTATATATTTGGAATGGGCACGAGTATTAATAAAATGATTTACTTAATTATAATATGATCGATATTTCCTAATATACTCAAACAACAAATGTTACAAAATATATTGAATATTTACATTGAACATTCCTTTCCTTTATTGACTAAAAAATAAATAAGTTAATAAATAACCGCAATAAAGACAGTATCGCGATGTTTATAGAGAGCCTCATATTTCGTAAACTATTCAAAGTAGCCGCTTTATTCATTACTTACTTCCTTTAACTTAATTCATGTCTTCGTTAAACATGAACGAAGATGCTTTGAAAATGAAAATTAAGTTTTTTGTAGTTATGCGTTTTGTAAAAATGTTTGGATACATACTCAGTGCATTCGTATTAAGTTTTTATATTCTTGGTTAAGCAAAAGGAACAAGCAACAATACTGAAAATCATTTAAGATTGAATAATTTGTCACGGGTAGTTGCATGTATTGATGTAATGATGAAATGTGTTCTCGGCTTTCGTTTAAAGTATTTGATGTTCTAATGCTCATATAATACATAAAACACACAACACTTGGAGCAAATTTAGTTTTTATACAAAATAGCACATTAAAAATACCATTAACTGGAAAATTATTTCGACACGAAGGATTGAACTGTTTTTCTTAGTGTTATTATTTTAATTTGTGAACATTAATGTTCTAATATGAATATGATGAACACATATTTTAACTAAACTATTCTACTTATTCTGTTTGCTATATTAATTTTAAAAACTTCGATTACAAGATTCAGATGTTTTTATGCATGTTTCAATTATCTCAGAAAAATTCATAGCTCATTGCTTATGATTATCGTTTGTGTATTTTAGTATAGAATACAACAACAAAACGATTAATTTTGCTTCTAGATGACTGCATAAAGCTAATAGATCTTTTCGGGGTGTTTTAAAATATAGAAAGTTGAAACGCAAAACAAAACTTGTTAAAAAGCACGAATACACGTTTTCAGAAAT
Organism: Invenusta paracnida; assembly: GCA_036023295.1. Classification (NCBI taxonomy): domain Eukaryota; kingdom Metazoa; phylum Platyhelminthes; order Proseriata; family Coelogynoporidae; genus Invenusta; species Invenusta paracnida. The sequence goes on from JAYRBW010093803.1 coordinate 22,054, forward strand.
TTTACAATGATTCAAAAATGAAATCGATAAACTGTTTAAGATGTAATTATTTTTTCTCATTTAATGATCCACAATTTCAAACAGTATTCAATTGAAATGATAATTTAAAGTAGGACAAATGTATGCTGATTTTAGGGACATTTTCAATAGCTTTTGATCAACTGGAAATGACTTCCTCCAAATACATTCAAACAAATTGGGTAAGATACAGGGAAATATATATTTGTGCTTTTTAAGCGATTAATTTAGGCAATAATGGCGTGCAGTTATTATCTGGAATGATACTTGCTGAGTAAATGACATTTTGCTGAAAGGTATTTGGTACAGCCTTAATGTACGGTAACTTCTCTTGGAACCATCTCATTGGCATTAACTTAATTTCTTGCCTACATTTGGCCTTTTCGATATTTTTATTTGGTTACAATGGATCTACCATTAGATCGTGTATTTCCAAATTGATGCTTTTCTTCCAAGATGGCAGTGTAATTGAATAAGCTAGTCACGTCATGACTATAAAACCACGAGGAAATGAGAACTAAGTTAGTTCAAGCTATGGATATACTTGTATTTCTGATGTAAAATAGGATCAAATTCCTACAACTGATTCTCATTGAGAGTATATTGCAGTGCATTGCAAAGTCGTATTCCAGGATATACATATAGCGCTGGTTCTACCGATCAAAAGTAAACGTGGAACAGAACAAATGCGTCGACGTCACATGAAATAGAGACAGCTGAGATTTAGACTTTAACATCGTGTATTTATGTCAGATCAAAAGTTGTTTATTTTGACCTTGGGTTGACAAATTAAAAATATTTTATTTGAAATATTGTACATAACTTATCTCGCTAATTTAAATTATTTTAATGTTTATCTTAATTTTTGTTAAAATTATCTGTCGAGTAAAGTGTTCATATATCAATTTAAAGTACACATCTCAGTCAATGCATAATGAAGGAAACAGCATATAGCTAAAAAATCAGTAAATTATATTCCATAGATAAGATATTTGTTTATACACATTTTAAAACATTGCTACCTTTGTGTATGACACATTCACATTCACGAAAACGTCATTATTATCATAATTGTGATATAAAAATTATGCTCGAAAACTCATGTCCCATAATTTTAAAACGATTGAATTATATTTAAAAAAACTGTTGGGAATTATTGTTCCAACTAATTTTAAGTGTACATTTATTTTTGACATTTCCAACCCTATTCGGAAGAAAATATCTATTGCATAACTAGAACAAATTAATTGCTTTAAATTGACATAACTTTGCAGTTAGTATTCCATATCATATCTTTTATATTTATTTTGGCTTTGAATTAATTTGTAATTTAATTAATTGTTTTCCTTTTAAATATCTTCAGTGTCGTAAAAAATTATTTCAAACAATCCAAATTGGTCATTATTATTTATGAAACTAAACAATTGTTACTTTCTTAACAAAACTGCCCGTAGGCGAATTATTGATTATTTAAAACTCTAACGAAACAATGAAACTAAATCATTAAATGCAATAATTTAGTATGTGAATATTAAATGTGATCTAAGAAATAAAACATGTTAACTTTTAATAAAAAAAGCTAGTTAAGTGCTGTAGGATAAGTTTTCAAACCGGAGAACAGTGCATTTTGGATTTCAATAATTTTTTTTTCAAGATTTTCAACGATTATACGTAACAATGTATAATTTCTAAATTAATTTTAAACATTTTAATTTTAAGAATAGGAAAATAAATAATTTTCTTTTCCAAATATCTTGAAGTGATTCAACGAAGAATTAAAACTTACCAACTAATCGACCTTAAATACATTTATTTGCTACCTCACATGATTTTGCACATTTCAATGTCAATATTTAATTGGTTAACACTTGAAGATGTCTCTATTTTTCTTTATTATTTTAAAATAATAATTATAAAAATCATGGCAAGATTTTTTATTTTCATGATGTGCTTCAATTAGTTTTGTCCAAAATCTAAATATATTCATTCTGTTTTATATCATAGAGTTATTATATGCCAATCATACCATTTAGACAGGTACGCCTACAACTCTGAAAGCGAAACCTTTCATTTAATTAAAAATAGCTGATAATGATTAGATTATCTTCCAATAGCTGTATTATGCTAAGTTCACATAAAGTAGGCTGTTTGACTATATAAAGAAATATCATGCGGAAAATTATTCATTTTACGTTATAAAAACGCTTTACTTTTAGTATTTAAAAAATACTATGATTTTCTGATATATAGACACATATATTGTTGAAAATATTCCTATATAGTTAAACTCCAATATTAATCAAGTTTGTAAACAGATAGTCGATAATGAAACATATATTCGATAGGATTTAATTATATGGCACGATTGAAATTGATTATCGGTCAATTATAATGTAAATGTACTGATTGAAATATTCACAGCATGCGAAATATTATGCGGCTTGAATTTTATGATCCATTGGTTAAAAACCACAAAAACTTCCCCTTATTCATAACAGGCTTTTCATGCTTCCATACCTACCAAATAGTTGACAGTGATTAGCCCCACCCCTTATGCGTTTAACTTCTAACTTCTTAATGGAGTAAAGTCAATATCTTTTATAATATATTCCATTGAACAATGGTAAAACTTAATGTTACTAAAAAAAATGTTTAAAAATGCTTTGATTTTTTTAATATATATTTACTACAAGAAAACATGTTTGTATTGTACTTCATGATTTAATTTTAAAACAAATCTATATCTAAAATGCAATATAACCTATTTTGAGAAAGATATTAGTTATTTGTGTTTCTATCGAAAATTTGGGGAACTCTTGAATCCCACCCCTCTCCCACCTTCCGCGGAATGGGTATTAATATTATAGATGTGTAATTTTAAATTTTTTAAATCCATTATTGCAAACATATGGTCACACAATTTGCTAGTTTCATCCATCCATGCATTTAAAATGATTTAAAATATCCAATAAATATAAGCTTTCTAGTGTCTTTTAATGATGTAGCAAGATTTTGATTTATAAAGCACCACATTAATGTCACAATACGTATAATATAGGTATATAATATATATATGTGTGAATGTGTGAATATTAAATAGAATTAGGATAATAAACAGTCGTTTGTTATTTAGCTGTCATTTTGCTATTAGACAATAATTAACTCTGATCATTATACCCGATCACACCATATCTTAATGTTATAAAGAAGCAACCACATATTCTTTATCAAATATGGTAGATTATTTTGGTTCATATGGAGTGATATTTTAGACTATAAAATCAGCTGCGGCATAGATTTAGTATATATATATATATATTTATATATTCCTATAATAATCAGCAACATTAGAAATCTTGATAAACGATCGACGTAATACTCTCAGTATATATATATATTTTTTTGTTTAGACAGGCATATAAAAATAAGGTAAAACGAAAGGAGACTTTGTTAAAAGCTATTATTTATATCTGTCAATATCATAACACGTTCAAGACACATAAACAGCTTCCTGTGAGTGCTCATATTTTAGTAAGTAAGAATTATTAGGGAATCATTAACGTATTATAATGCATAAAGTGAACTACTGTCTTATTGTAAAGTGATTATGCATATAATAAATAATGTTTTGAAAACGAATAATTCGTGTTGAATTCGTTTGTATTTTAACTCCCTTTCGTGCTTATGGCGATAAACCCACGCAATTTGGCCTTTAAATAGAAACAAAAAACAAAACGCCATATTGTGCAATTATTTCTGACGATTCAAAAACAACGAAATTTAGTAAGTTAAAAAGAAGGCGGCTTCATGCATTGAGGCACATACTTGAAGCGTCAGTTTAATTATACGCGTATGGCAAGGTAATTGCCGCTTCAAATATATAATAAGAAGCAAATGGCGGTAGCAGACTATCATTTCTTATCGGGCCTGAGGCGAAGTAACATTTTTGAATTCCTGTTCTACAAAGAAGTCACCGACAATACGCGCAAATCACAGAAAAAACCGTAACATGTTATGTTACTAAGGTTTATGGTATATGTCAAAACTATATGCTGACTGATTTAGTGTCAACTATACTTACATTTCACTATTACAATTCTTTTACTGTACACTAAAAAAGCAATTCTGTATCATCGTGTTTCAAACTTGTATATTTTATGCACCTACATATAAATCTTTCGTGATTTCAATTATTTATTTAATTAGGTTAAATTCATATCTTAGATTTGTGTTTGACTTTATAAACATACATTATCTGAAGAAAGAAGTAAGATGCTGTCAAAAATAGATATCCTTTCTCAATATTTAAATACCACGAAAAATATGATTAATATAAATACTATACTGTATATTCAAAGAAAAGTATTCAATTATATAATATAAATGAGTAAGTACCTACCTATACTTCATTTTTTCAATTTGTTAACCACAACCACAAATGTACATTATTTGCCATTTTATGTAATATATCGATTAATTTCTATTATATATATAAACATATTTATTATTTCTATTAAAAGCAAATGTTTTTCGCTTATAAAGTTTTGTAACAAAATCGTAGACAAAAATTTGGTATATAAATAAACAGCTAATAGTAATTGTCAATCAATCTACTAAGATAATCAATATTCATCATCGTAGAAAATACAATTTTTAACTTTAGTTAGATAAGATTAATAATAGTTACAGACATATGAATGTGTTAGACGTAATACCAGCTAAACCCAGGAGTAAATAGTCCGGATTTGAACCTGCAACCTCTGGATTGAGTATCAGGCGTGCTATCCATTCATGGACCATCGGCCCTCTTAATCTCATAATTAGATAAGATTATATCTTAAAAAAGATAAATCATTTTGTGAAAAGGTTGTCCATAAAATATGTATAATCGAAAAATACCTTTCTTCAAATTTCTATATTATGTTTCTTATTTATATAGAAATATTATGAAGAAATTGTTTCATATATATATAAAATATAAATCAGAATAACATGCATAATATTAATAATTAAATCTATTGACTCATTAGTCTATATTAAATGTTCCGCAAATCCTGTTAACACAGAATGTTTTACAATTGTTTACTATATTTAATCTATACTTATTTCAAATATATTTACAAGCATATCATTATAAACAACATGCACTATGGACTAGTTGATAAACAACCTACTGAGAAAGGTTTTTAATTAAACAAGGATTATCATTTAACCAATAACCTATCTCATAATTTTAATGATGCATTATTCAATTTATTTCTCTTACTAAGTCGATCGATTGCTTTATAATTATATATGTTTATCAATTTTCTTATAATAAAAGTTATGATTAAAATTATATATCATAACTATAAAATAATGAATAATGTTATCATAGCAGCAAGCATACTTTCATTTCTTATATAAAGTGAAATACATTTATTTCGGCGTATTAATATGAATAATGTTATTTAAAAATGTTGATAATTTGAATTTGCTTAGATAACATAAAACACTAATATAAATGTTCACAAATTATTAGACCAAGTTGAGCAATGATGGATATAGGTACACATAACCCGGGGGAAATTGATATGACTCTATGATTATGGGGTTATTATGGAGATTATTCTTCAATTGAAGAAATTATGAAAAGACGAAATCATAGATGATAGAGAAGATAAAATTGAGGTTTGAATGGCTCGTTTGATTGACAGGGTAAGAGTTCTAATGTGTATAGATATATAAGAGCAACAGCTTGACTGGAAGCTCATATCTAAGACAATATCAGACGAAAGCAAAATACAATCTTCTGAGGGATCTGTTTATCATTTTGAATTGTTGGTATTTGTCCCAAAGAAAAAATCTCAATATAAGTTACAGAGTGGCAGTGTTTTTTCAAATGAAATAGAATTTTATGGAGGAAAATAAAAATTCTAATGTGTATTGACTTAACTTAAGGTTTGCATATGCCTTGCTTCTTAAGTATTTATTCGTGTAAATTATTTCATAAATTATTTGATTATGTTGCTAAATGAGCTGTGTGCGATTTATAGTAAAATCTCATAAAATAAAAAAATTGGAAAGATTATATAAAATTTCGATTTTCATTTTGTTAAATTTCAAATCGGTAGAGTAACTGTCAGACATCTTTAGTTAAACATATACTTGTGGAAATGACAGCCTACCACGATGATTGTAAACTGTAATAATTTTACGAACAAAATTACTTAAAAGGGAGACATCACTTGTTATTGGAATTACTTCAGATTTCTCATTTATTTTTACAATTAATGTTGACTTTATCTAAATAATAAATTATAAGCTTATTTTTTCTTTTAAAATGTCTTTGTTCCGTTTTTATTAAAGTAAAGATTTCCAAAAAACATAAAAAAGGGAATAATTGGGTTTGATGACATTCATAAATTAAATATCAAAACGCATATTTTGTATCTCAAAATTTGGTTGCTTCAAAGGTTTATTTTGTATATTGGAAGAAACTTAAAATTGATCTAAAACAATCACAAATTGACAAAAAATACATGTCATGTGCGAATTGGTGCATTTAAATTTGGATTTAAATTTGCATTCTTATCGATTAACAAATGTGATTATAGTTTGTGTTTAAAATATTTAGCTAGTTATCGATTTTAATATTTGACAAGTATTTAGTTTCATCACATAATGTTCTTTAAAATCAAAACTTTAATAGTGGGGGAGGGGGGGGGGGTCATTAGGCCCCAAATATCAAGTTTATACTTCTTAATTGAGAATGGTTTCAAATTAATCAATACTCAATTTAGAGTTTTGTCGATAATAAGAGTGATATGCTTTTTTAAATAAAAGTATGTTTGCTTTTTTTACATTCTGTATAAAGGGTGTTATTTGTTCCTTTTTATAAGAGGTGCGTTTTTAAAGTGTGGGTCCCCAATGGGTTGTAAAACATTATTTTGGGGAAAGGCGCGGAAACTCTCATTGCTCCAATTTTTCATTCAAAAATCAGAGCAAAATTTTGGAGAGAGCCTAGATTTGTCACAATTTAATCAATTTTCTGTATTTATTATGTTCTTATTGATTGGGGAAATATTATTTAATTGACATTATTATTTTTTAGGCGGATTTGCTCAAATTAAAAAAATGTCCTTATTAATTGATTCTTATAAACATGCCCTACATTCATATCACTATTTATTATTATGCTAAAGAAGACTATATAATCGAAAGCACTCCAGAAATATACTTTTTATATTCTCCGATTTTTTCTTTTGAATTTGTGTGTCAAGGGACAATTTTATTTTAATCAGATTCAAGTGGATAGCACATTTGAGCTAAAACCATTTCAAAATTGTACTCCACTGTTCGCTATACTTATGAAATAACTACTACTAGCAGTTTTACGTGTGGTTAACACTTTGACAGCAACATGTAAAGTTTGAAAAAATTTACTTCCAATGATTCAATTCAAGTGGTAGCACATTTAAGCTAAAAACATTTCTAAATTGTATTCCATAGTTTTCTATAGTTATGAAATGGGTAATGCCAGGAATATTACCAGCGTGGCTAACACTTTGGCAGCAACATAAACAACATTTAAAACGTATATTTACTTCCAAAATATGATTTCATTTAACTAGAGAACAACAAAGCTAAAACGTTTAATTAACTATATATGCGTATAAAATATATTTTTGACAGTTTATAACTTTCTAACTTTGGCTAATTCTATAAACAAATATGATCGACCAATTGATATTTTGTATGTATGTATTATGTCAAAATATGATGAATTGCGAATGTACGAACTAAAATATTTATAATTATTACTATATATATGTTATTTAAATCTAAAATATAGGTAAGAATAAAAGGAATGAAACAAATGGTATACATACATCAGAATCTAATTATTTTATGTGTAAAATAGAGTAAAATAGAGTAATTAGACATAGAGTTTTGATTCTTATTGATTTCATATAAATCGCGTTTTATATTTTTGTCAATATAAAATCGTTTTATTTTCATGAATTTGATGTAAATGGGTAGACTAAAAGTAGTATAAACTAATTTTAACACACGTAAGTTGTCTGTAAAATATAATTTATTGCCCTCATGTCTAAAACTGTTTTACTCCATATAAACAGTGTAATTGCTGTGAATTGTAAAACCATTATTTTGTAAAAGCTTTCTAGTACCTGAATAGTTGTATAAAACGGCTTAGAGAATTAATAAGAGCCGCGGAAACTCTATTTTTAATTACTCAATGATATTTAAGGCATTGACACTTGCGTAACCAATCGAGAGTATAATATTTGTCATGAGTTTAAATAGATACTTTGATATAAATATGTATTATACTAATTATTTGCGGTAGATGGCTATTTAACTTTGTTGTCAAAACAAAACTAGGAAAAAGGGGTTTATTTCAGATCGGCCTATTCCTGCTCAATATACCTGGAGGTACGTATTATCGATATGTATGTGTGTACTATTTAGATCTATATATGTATGTTATTCACAAAGAACCCTTTTTTCTAACAGTGAATGCCTTATATCATATATTATCAAACTGGTTCTATTTTAATATCACTTCTTTAAATCCTGAAAGTACTAATTACTCACTCGTTTCTATTCGAAATACTTCATAAAATATGTATATATGAACTTCGACGCGAGATTGATGTACATTTGTTAAAATAATTCATGGCGAAAAAACATCCTCGATCAAGTTCATCTACTGTTCATATTTATAAAATATTGAATATTTATAAAATATATACTGAATATTAAGAAAACGTATATCGCAGACCCTAATTTATAATACCTTTTGATAAATTTTGATAATAATTGAACAAATTGATTTAAATTAAAAACATAATAAATTTTTCATTGCAGCTATATAGTCAATAATGTGTATAATGTATGTCCATAAATGCGTTTTAGGTAGCAATATGTCCATAGACCAGCAGAAGATATTAAAATAAATGTATATATAGTGATAATTTTGTGAAAAATTGATATTTCAGAAGATATTTTTTTGTTAATTTACAGCAAGTAAAGTGTTTAGGTATTACCAGACATTTATATTTTATATGACTTATTTATCTTTTTATTTGCCAATGCTATAGGTTATCAAAAAAAGAAAGATGTACAATCTTCAGAAACATATTTGCATAAAGGGGTTAAATATTTATTTTAGAAGATACAAATTTGATAAATATGTGTACAGCAGACATAACGTTTTTCCACAATATATATACAACGAGAATTTATAAACTTTACAATGCTATATATAAGTGCTTTACTTTGTATACCTTAATATAAAAATTGAAAATATCAGATTTGTATGTATCTAAGAGTCGCTAATACTTGTAAACTATATTATATAGGTTGCAGACATAACAGTTCGTCTTTTAGCTAAGTTACATATTATCTAGATCGTTATAAAAGTATATCATATTATATCTGTATATATATATTGTGGATGTTTTCTACGAAAGCAAAAGTATAAACATGACATAAAGGATAACATAGGTATACATATTAGAAAATACACAATTTGTTGCAGACATAAAAGATTACAAAGATCAATATATATATATATATATCAAAATTGGTAATGTCAACGTTGGTATATATAAATGTGAATGTGAATGCAGAATAAAATATGGAACACACAAGTTTGGTAATCATTATAATCAACGGAAACAGACCTGTCTATTTGATGAATATTTGATCTTTGCCTCATCTAAATCAGACAATAAAAATGAGAAGTGCCCTCGATCGCTTAATTTTTGTGGAAGAGTCATGACACACATATTTTCTTTCTTTTCGGTTGAAAACTCTTCCACTGCTGGCCAGACACAAGATCCTCCATATAAGACCCTTGATCGTGTATTGCACTTCAAATCTTCGGTCACTTGAGGCAATGAAAACATTAATTGGGCCATTCCTCTTGATTACAATACAGACGGCAACAAAGGAACATTAACTAAAGAATAATCGGATATGTTTATTAATTTTAAAGAAAATAAATAGTGTAAAAATATGTACGAATTGTAGAACAAAATAAGTACTTCATTGATGAAAAAATGTTTAAGTACAAGACTTATTATTGTTGTTAAAAGTTTGGATATTATTCAGTATTATTTCGGTTAAGAAGTTAAGTCTGCAACTATAATTGTAGTTTCACTATATTAATGCATAATAAATTGATAGGTATAAGCAAATGTGTATAAGCCCTTATGTAATGTAACTATTAGAGATGTATGTAAAATATGTAAAATGTATAACATTTTTATAAAATACAAATGCAACTTCTCTAATAAACTATTGCAAACATAACTACATATAAAATGATAAATACGTTATAATTAAATGCACTAAGGATAACAAATGTTATGATTCATGACGAAAACTCATGTCGAGGTTTAAAAAAATGTATAAGACTGGTGAACAGAGTATTGCCCTGTTACATACTAGGAAAATGTTGTTGCAAACATAACTCATGAAAGTTGCGCGATAAATATGTCAATTTGGTTAAAGCAAATATTTATAATGCTAGATACAACAATCATATGATAATTTATATATATTATACTACATGTTATTAAAGATCAACATAGAGCTCACAATTTCACATATTTGATTCTTCTTAAAATATCAATGTTGCAGTCATAAGAACAAATTGTTGTAGAATAGTTATGTCTGCAGTAGTTCATTTTTAAACTAACTAATCTTAATTTTCCATAAATATATACAGAATATAAATCTACTCATATTCAATAGCAAACAGGGTAACATCTACTGTTCCAAACTTGTATTGCCTTCAAATTAAAAATCAACACAATAATTATTTTCTGAATTGTGCTGAAATATGTATAAATAAGCATGTTGTCGTATTTTTAATTTAACATGTAAAATCAAAGACAAAAATTAGTGAATATTCAATATATGGTTCATTAGCATATTTAAGAGGAAAAGTAAATTTATCTTCTTCAATAATATGATCGTAATCTCAATGTAAATAGTAACTACAAAATTGTACATCAATCTCACGTCGCCATTCAATAACATGAACTTCTAGATAATCTACTAGATAATATCTAGACTTCTAGACAATCTAGATGTCCCTTATTCCCAATACACCGCACGATGTGGAAGCTATATACAACGCTGGAAATCTGCAAGTTGTAGAAAAATGGAGACGACCAGATTCTGTTTTCAACTCCGAAACAAAAAGGGTTGTTATATAATATATCCAACGTTCTAATTATTTCTTCAAGGAGAATATAATATGCCGGAGATAATGCAAGAATCCATCGCAATAGATACAGATTCAGAATTCCCCACGATTATATATACATACTTAGATCTCCAGTAAAACCTTGAATATATTATTGATATTTGTCGAAATTGTAGTTGGAAGTTGTCGTTATATATGTACAAAATTATATTTAATGGTAATAGTGAGAATTCCTGGCAACTTGGGGGTTAATCACAAAATTTTATTTAAAAAAATCGATAATAAGTTCAATAATTGCATATAAGAGAAGCATTTAAAAAAAGTTGCATAATTATTGCAAAATTAACTAAGTTTATTTAAATGTCAAACTACACAATATTGACTAGGTACTCCTTGTTTACGTTGATGACCGTGTTCATGTGTTTGCACCAGTATAGACGATGTTTCTAAAGTCATACTTGACTTTGTTAACGTTTCTCTACCACGCAGTTCGATAAAATAAATTAGGTTGAACATCAGCAACTTTTAGAGAACTTCAGGTTTTAACCGATAAAATTGGCATCAAAGTTTTTTCATATCGGCTGGCTCTATAGCCGAGTATTTGCGAGCTTCGCTTTGGCCTGACTTCTTACATTTCACTACAATTGTTTTAAGCATCCAATCAGTTTGATAGAACTGTCTTTCTGCAATGATATTTACTTCTGATAGATTCAGACAGATGTATCGTTGAAGGCCTGCTCTTACTCAAGTTGAGGCTTACGGGGGAATCAAATGGACCATTTGTTTGTCGAAACCCGCTATAAAAGTAACACAAATAATTGGAACAGGAAGGCCCAGAAGATCTGAACTCAAGTTTTGATCCACAAGGAATTATTTGAATGTTTTAGTATACGCGTCCATCCATGATGCTTGAGACTTGGGGCAGGAACATTGTCTTTTTCTAACTTGCCGTCCAATTATACAATAACTGGTGAAATATTTTCAGAATTGTGGAAATCTTTATGAAAGTCTGTGAATATGTTCACAATCTCATACATGTTTCTTTCCAACATTACACAGAATAGTAATTTTGACTTCACACCTGATATTTCATTATTATCTTATTATTTGAATAAATGCTTTATTAAACACACGTTCTTACTATGTCAACTAAAATATTAATTATAAATACATGTCCGAATTTCAATACATTATCGCCCGCTTTTCTGATGGATCGATAATTTAGTACATAAATATTATCCTACTTATATTTTATATGATAATGCACAAGTGTTTTCGGGTAACAACGCTCAAAAACTGTACATCATCGCTTTACAATATTAAGGATATTGCTTTAATAAACTGCAGATTTGATAATGTATAAAGCTTTAATTTAAAAACCTCCAAAGCGTATTGTTTGTCTATAGGTCATTTCAATAAATCCATTATCTCATGAATAATACATGTGACTATAATATTATTATCTACCTAATAAGGGTGCGTTTTGTGAAATAAACTAAAACAGAAAACTACAAGCATTTGCGTTTAAATTAATGACAAGTATAAAATCAGTGTTTCCACTCACATAAATACATATGTGCATATATATAAAGAGGGAAAGGATGAGGGATAAAAAACTTGAGAGAGTACCTATCAGACTAATGGGACATGAGTTTTTGAAGACATATCCATTTAAGTTAGAAATGAAGGTTATTTTGTGTGTATATTATGAAACAACCTTAAAATGGGGGAATACAGGTAAGGCATAAGAATTAGTTTCAAAAGCTTAGGATATATAGATGGGAACTCTTGCAGGATTTCCTTGAAAGACTGCAGAGCTGTATTTAAAAAGGGAAAATAATGGGACGACAAGTTAAGAGCCCTGGATAGACGGGTTTCTGTACAAATACGTCACAAATTTGGCGCACTACTCACTCAACTGTATTATGTAGATGTCTACATTATGATGTGCATGATTCCATTGCATTTAGTTTTTAGGATATTGCTGCTTGTCGCTAACAATCCGAAGGACGCTTATACCTACATATCATGGAGTATCAAACCTGTATTTTGATGTGTGAATAGATTTCGATTGAAAGATGAGAAGAGAAGTGTTGGAATTTCTCGCAAACAAAGAATAACTTAAAAATTGTTATGGCTGTTTTATGAAAAAATATTGTTTTTAGAGCTTGGGAAATGCTCATCTATATCCATTATCAGGAAGACACCTTTCTAAAGTGTCTTGTAAGTGTATAATAGCAAATATAGCACTTCATTGGAACAAACGTTTGTTTTGCACGAGTTCATATTTGAATCTGTGAAGGTAGGATATGTATGTTTAAAACGCGTTTACTGCGTAAATGTAACATTACTTATGCAATGTTTATAAGTCATTTATAAAGTAAAATAAAAATATACCTAGCTATGCGTATAAATATGCGACTCTTCTGAAAACGGGAAAGCAACTACTTCATAAGGCCATTTTTATATAATTTTCACATTTTTCTTCTGAAATAAGTACATTGATTAGGAAATCGTTTTTTAATCAAAATACTTAACTTGACCTATAAAGGTATTCATTGTATTAATAGAGTATTTCTATGAACATATTTTGACAATATAGTGTGAACCTACATGTTTGTAATCATAACATTTAATTTAATTTAAATGCTTCTGACTATTTAAAAAACAAACGATTTTTTAAATAAGTCCAATAAATACCTTTTAATGTCAAACTATAGTAAGGTTAGGTTCCATGTACGTATAATAGAGTACGTTTGGAGACGTTCCTGTTAGAGGACACTTTGAGTCAACAGCATGCTCAGGTAAGGTGACCAACAGCTTCTTTCCTTCCAATTACTGCTATAGGTGGTCAGGATGAGGTTCAGTCCAAACCTGGGTTAGGGTCTCCGCATGATAAAGCAGCGCTCAAACCGCTGGACCACCTTGTCCTCTCAATGCTGTACTATCTATAACAATTAAGAGACACCTTCGAACTTGTTAACAATACGTTATAAAAGCAGTATGCTAACAAGATATACGCTGTAGATAAATATCTAAGTAATGTGTCCATATATTAAAAAATATAGTTATAACAATTAGGATTATAAAACAAAGAGTATCGTGTACAATTTACTATACATACATTTATTCATTGACCATCTTTGCTTGACAAAACGGTTAGCAAACCTCTTGAATTCAATATAAAAACGTAATTTTCAGTGTAATCAACGTAATCATCAATCTCACCAAATATTCTATCCATAGTCTCTTCTGTATTTTATGAGATGTGAAAATGACGGACTTGAACCCTGGTTTGCTCCTCTTGTTCAGGCCAATAGAGTAATTGGTTCACTTCCAAGAGGAACTGGTGACAGGGAAACAGAATATCTCCATTACTGAACACAGTTTTCATTTAAATGGGAAATATATATTATGCATCTGTTATATTATAAAGGGTATATTATATAAATAATCACTAAAATTAATATATAAATAAATAATTTGATTATGTTCTTCATAATAAGTAATATTTGAATAAATAAATATAATCTTTATATAATTTTTCACTGACGGAGTTGGAAGAACATGAAGACATATATACATTATCCATGTATCTTTTACTCAATATTCCAATTCTTTATATATATTACTTTTATTAGCTAAGAGTAGTAGGAATATATATTTTTATATAAAGGCATGTGACCATATTTTGATGAAAACCGTATATTTCATTTCTGTGATCACAAAGCGCTGAAGACAGTGTACAATATTTTAGCGCTATATAAATATATTATTATTACATAACTAAACGCTAACGTTTGTTTAATCTAATGGAAAAATACGAATTTACAAATTTATTATTTGGCTCGTTAGTTTCAATTCTGATACAATTTATTAAACAAGAGTATGAAAATCTAAGGTATTGAATCTTTGCTATAAATAAATACCGCCTCAACTTTAAAAAGGGATTTAAGTTTAAAATACTATCTATTAATACTCAGAGAGAAGTTGAATGTAATTGAAATTGGTACGCATTTTAACATGGATAACAAGTAGTATTCATATTAGAAACAAAAAACATTATGAATTTAAAATCGGATTATTAATACCTAAATAGTATTTCCTTGTGTTTTAATGATTATTTGCTATATTTGTTTCAATAATACGACCATTAAATATAAAACCACTATAAAACTAGAACATCTAAAAACATAAATTAAAAATAATAGCATTATTGTATTTTAAATATTCTAATGTGTAATTAAAACATCCAATGTAACTCTGAGTGATAAATGAAAAGGCCATAGTTACGCATTTAATAATACTTAGTATCTTTATTATAAAATATGAACTAGAATACAATACAATATGTATCAATATGTAGAAATATAGATAAATAAGACAAAAACGGGTATGCATCAAATTATTGTAACCAGATTATAAACAGACTAAAACAAGTATAATCAATATCTCACAGCCTAATCAATAAATATATGGGAACAATGGGAAAGGAGAAGTGAGAATATTTATATATAAAAGGCAATAAAAAATGGTCGTCATACGTTGTATCAAATGAATGAATAGGATTCAGATTTAACTACACGTAATATATACAACTCAAAACATAAAAGCCAATCGTTTAACAATAGTGATAAAATGTAAGGGAGAGAAAAAGGAGGAAAGAATTGGTCCTCAACTGAAGATAGAACAAGTCTGTTTATCTACATGAAATGAAGTAACACAGCCTTTATTGAAATATGTTCTTAAAATCACAGCCGTCGATGATGACCGTGAAAAATGGCAGAAATAGCGATACTTGTTTCGAAAATTGATGTAAGGAATGGAACGAAGACGTTTGTATTATAGGTTGATTCATTCATAGCTAGGTATGTTGACACCTTATATTCCAACCAGTCAATTTAGAAAGAAACAAAATAGCGATTGTGTAAAACAGACTTTGTATATAAAATATCCTATAAAACAGTTCATAATTACAAAAAAGATTGTTATGCTAATTTTTTTTTTATAAAACTGTGGTTTATAATGTCCTTTATTTATTTGAGTGATGTTTTAATTTCATATTATATTTGTAATATGTAATGTCAAAAAATTCCGAGCTTGCAGCTACAACAACAGCATTTGCACGCATTATTAATATTTGTTGAAATGTCTTTAAAAATACATATAAAATAATTTAAGGCAAAATTCATAAAAGCAAAACAATATTTTAACTTAATTTGATCTTTGTTAACTGATAATCTTTCAAGATTTTGCATAATAGAACCTTAAGAAAGAATGAATGTTACGAAGTTTTTACGATAAGACCTTTGAACTGTAATTAACGAATCAAGGAAAGATGGAATAATTTGAATAGGCGCAAAGACTTCGATCGGTGGATGCATTACACTTAGAAAGAATTGGCCGAGCGCTGACAAGCTTTATTACAGTTCAGCAAGCTGACGAATGTTTACATTGAGTGAGAGAGGGTCACTTAGATGGGAGCTAGGTTGGAGGGGGTTGGAGGGTCAACGACGAGAAAGCAGGAACCAAGATGTGAGAAGAGATGCCAGTGTCGACAGAAGACTGATTTGTAGATTGGAGGAGCCAAGCTGCAGAGAAAGAGAGAGAGAATTAATGACAATATTAAATGATAAATAATGAAGGAAATGGATTCCTGAAGAAACACACGAAAATAATGTGAATATTAACAAAATCGTAACATATGCAGTTATAAGGCAAAATGATCAACAACGCATTAGAAATACTTTTTACTATAAAATAGGGACCGTTAAAATTTATCACTTTAGGAATAGCTTTCGAATGTAAATATAATTTTTTGTGAATTGTATATAATTAATATGTAATACACGTGTAACTAAAAACCTGTTTAAGCATATAATTATATTCGTCTTTGAGTGAATATCAGCACTGAAATCTCGAAAAATCATAATTCACACACAATAAGACTAGGACGAAATAGCACCGAAACACAAATCGCCCATAAGTCGAATTATAGGCTTCTTTACCAACACAGTTAGGCATAATTTGAATAATTATGAGATTTAAGTATTGAAGTTATATAATATAGCTGGGAAAACTAACTTTTATCATTCTTTATACATTAGTATAGTAGCTACGACAACAATACTTAGAAGAACTCCAACTTCACTGACAGTGAATCCAAAGTAATTTGTATCGAAACTAACATTACATCAGAAAAGGCCTACATTCGGGCACAGGCATTGAACTAGCTGATAGAACTAGCTGACAGCACGAGGCAACACTCACAGTAGCGTAGTAGTTACACAGTTCGCCCTTGCAGCACTCCACGCAGGTCCAGTCGAGATACCATTCGTGATTGCACTTCACCCCGAACTTATCCTTCATCATGTTACAGTGGTTCTCTGTTGTACAGTTCTTTGAAAGGAAGCGTTCTCGTTCACCCAGCGGAGCCCAGTACGGCGGAGCTGGAAGGAATATCGTGACACACATTAGAGCTTAGTGCAAATAGGAAAGTGCATCGTTTATTGAAAGTAAGTTATATAAATCCAGTTTAAAATGGCATATAACGTTCTCTGAAAGTCATCAGAGTATTTTATTAGAAAAAATAATGAGTAAAATAATAATACAAAATAAAAGCTAAGTGTCTTTGTAGGGATTTATAGCACCGAGCATAATATTTAGTTCAATTGATTATTGAAATTGAGGAAACTTGAAATACAATGGAAATTCATATCTCTTTTGTTTATAAAGGAAATATCTAATTTATCTAATAAGAAAATGTCGATGCGGTATTCCACTATTGTAAAGCTGTCAGGATGAGTTCTTGAATAATGTGTACAACCAGCAGCTATTGCTTTTGTTTGATGTGTTACTAACATCGACCAACGATGATTTACTGTGATCAATTCACATTGAATTTTTACGTTGATTGGGATGACCACTTATCTAGAATTTTGTAAATTATAAATGCTTATTGGTTATCCGAATATAGTAAGAAATTTTCAAACAATTAAACTAAAAACTTGTTTTTATAAATTGGTTTTTAGTTAGTTTTAAACAAAATGGCTCTGCTCAATAATCTCATTTTATATTATGTGATGTGTTTCCAGTTGTATTGTATGTATACGCATCATACATTCATTAGCCGAACTTTGTGTCTAGCCCAATGCGCCTAAAACAATTGCAACCCACTTCGCTCTCCCTATAAATGAAATATTATATATTACATAAGACGAGATATTAACCGTGAAATGACCCTTCACCCTAAGGCAAAAAATTGATTATTTTAAAGTTTTATTTATTAGTGTTATTATTCAAGACAATGACGATTTCAAATACTGTCCACTTAATTAATTGTTTAAACTATTGCGATCAAATCAAGTACATGTATAGTGATATAATTAGATATATTTTCTAGTTTAGGTTACATTTTTCTATTTACTCATAATATTGTATGTATAATATATAATACTAATTGTTTTGCTTCTTGTGTGAAATCAGATCAAAAACATGAATTACGAATGTCAACCCCGAAGATGCCACTGAAACAAGAAAACTAGTAAAGCCTATTTCCAAAGAAGATGGCCTGAGTTTATGTGAAAGCAGATTAGTGAGTTAACTTACTCCTGTAGTCCATAACAGTCATGCAGACGTCCTGATTCTGGAGACACTGCATCGAGGTCTTGATACACTTGTCACGATTACCCTCCTGGTTCGAGCACACATAGCACTCCATTCCACTGGCTGCAAGCATTAGTTGAGAGTAAAGAGGCATTAAGGGAAAGAATAGGATATACTAATATACCAGCGATTGTATTTATTCTTAATAAGTAGTATAAAAGTAGTGTAAAAAGTAATGATATGTATTGACCCATTCATAGAGGATATTTGGGTGCTTTTATGTAACCTCACAAGGTACATACGGATTTTGGTACATATAGCATGTATTAAAGAAATCAATATTGATTATAAATTTTGCTCTCAAAAGAAACCATCCAGAAATATATATTTAAAGCTAAATGCAATGTAATAAATATATTTAAAATGTAATTCTGATTTGAGTATGCAAATAATTTGAAAAATAATCCATATTTGTTTTGTACAATTGAATATGCTTAGAAATCAGTTAACTGACCTAATTTTAAGAGAATGAGGTATTTTTAAATATCTGTTACACGACCCATATTTATGTACTACAATAAACTAGGTACATTATAAAAACTAGAAAACATAAATGTAGGAAAAGTCATAATTACAGCTCACATTCTTTTGATCGTTTCACAGAAAAACTGATAGATGGAGATATACATTGTAAGCCAGGTTAATATATAATTTTAATAGTGTTATTAAAAATGTAATGTGTTAAATTTAAATTTTAGTGTTAATTAAAACTTCAAAGCATCACAACAGGCAGTCAAATAGATTCGAAAAAACTTTACTAGATAGCATAATACTTTCCTTTTATTTTAGAAACTTTCTACAAACATTACATAATTATATAATCATAATCATAATCAAGTGATGCTTAAAGAGAGGAAGCTAATTTAAATAAACAACACAATTTTGAGAATGAATATATTTAGCTTGAATAGTTATTATTTAGGTTTACCTTTAATGTTTGCAGATGTAAAGAGTACACTAAAGAATAATAACTTAAATAATACAAGAAAAAATTACATTTTAATTTAATATATCTTAACTTATAAATTAAATGTTTTACTATAAATGTAATCAATTAACTAGATATACCTAAATACTCAATATATAATATATAATTAATTGCTTTCTTATAAAATTTGAATTTCAAGTAGGGTAGACAAATAATAGTATTTTTTCTTTGAATAAAGCTTATTAGATATTATAGTATGGATAAGATTAAGGCATTTATACAATCTGTTTATAAAAAAAAACATAATATATTGATTAAAAAGGTAGATTGTTAAGGGTGCATATAGATAGAATAGAATTATGTTGGTTAAAAATGACAATGTGTTTGATGTCTCCAGCCAATTCTCTTTTTTTAAATGAATAGAAAATAAAAATGTTTACGCATTTTTAGGAAAAATATAAATAAAAACATAATTGTATGTAGTTTTGTCACATGCATTTGAATAATAATCAAAAGTGAAACAAATTAAAATAAACATTTTTATTGTAAAAAACAAGCCTGCATGAAAACATTAATTAATATTTACAGTATAATTTACTCCCACTTTGCCATTAGTTTTAAAAACTTAGCTCATTTTTTCAAAATAAATATCAATTTATTCTAACTATTTGTGTACTTTCTTTTAAATTAAAGCATTTGGTATTTCAGAATTGTTCAAGATTATTATCAAGTTTTCATTATTATCAGACTATTATCAAGATTGATAACATTATTTTCAAGTTTCACAAATAATATTAAGAATGTAAAGAAATTTAGGAACAGAGTACAGAAATATTTTCATTCATGGAAATAAAGATTTTGGTAAATGAAACAAATGTTATAAAAAAATGTCAATAATGTATAAAATATATATAGAGTCATTTTTACACAATATCTACAAATGAAAGTTAGTTTTGATTTTAAATGATTTTCTTATTTTGTACTTATAAATAATTGCACATATTTACATTTGATATGATATATAATGATTGGTTAATATTTTTAGAAAAGATAAATATTTTATTTAGAACTTATTATACAATTCATTTATATATTTAGATAATTTCTAAGTAGAGTTGTTTTGTCATTGAATGTAGGATAACATTGGGATAAATATCGTTATTAACATAGCATCAACATAGGACATCAAAAGGAATGAAAATAGAGGAAAATGGAATCTATGTTGCAAAATCAAAATAAACCCACATATATATGATATGGCCAGAACTAACTAGAGAAATTTACTTTGTATTTCTTTTGAATGTATTTTGATGCTGCACAAAAGGTGTACAGAATCTTCACAAAATCTATGAAGATATTTAAATTCATTAGCATAAAATTAGACAAATTAGACAAATAATTTTCAACCAATTAAATAGAATACACCAGTAAAGTAAATATTAACAATTATACACAATAAGTAAATAAATAATTCACAAACAATAATGTCCCATTATTAAATATTTTAATTGAATATAACAGTTCTATACAAAAATAAGTGGGAATCAAAAGGTATGTCTATAAAAGTAACAAAACTTGATCAAAAATCTGATTATTGAAAATAATAAAATGTTGTTTAAAATGATTTCATTATATATTATGACATTATTTAAATGCTTTGAATTTTTTCTAAAGTTTTTGTTTCATTTATAATATATGTTGTATGTAAGACATATGTAATTTAAATAAACCTTAAAATAAGTATATATATATATATACATAATATAGTTGTTGTGTATATATATATATATATATATATATAAATATAC
>JAYRBW010093804.1:0-20824 GCA_036023295.1 Invenusta paracnida
TCATAACGCAAGACCTCCTTCACAATCTAATCGATTCAATGCCGAGACGCATAGAGGCCGTCATCAATGCAAAAGGTTATGCTACAAAATATTGACTGTTTGAACACTTATACATGTTACTTTTGCATTATAATTACGTCTTACACTTCCTTTTATTATTATTCCATTATGTAAATGAAAATAATTTGTTAAACAATTAAAATATTACAATTATTTTAAATTCAGTTAATTTTCCCTTTTTTGGTCCCTGCCCCTAACATTATGGCCAGTGCTGGTTTTTATTTAAAGCAAACATATAAGATACATTGATCCAAATCTTATTTGGCAATCATATAATTCCAATTTTGTACGATAAAACCAATTAAGAAATGTTAAAATTCAAATGTTATTTTAGGACTATGTAAATATGTATTACTTTAAATACTATTATACTTCCTTATCAATTCTGTTGTACATAAAATTAGCGTTAAAATATAATCAAAATTTCCCTTCTTATAATTCTGAGGTTAGCATTGAAATTAGTAAGCAATTAATATAAAAATGATTTCTTTTATGCAATAAATTATGAATTAATTTACCTCATTCGAGAGATTCGGGAATGTTTTACTTTGGAAAGGGAACGACTGGTCGTCCACAATATGCCAATGAAAGACATTCATCTTATTATAAGCCATAGCGTCCTGAAACATAAACGTTCAAATTTAAAATATGATTTATAATGCTATCTCAAGCTGTATATATAAACTAATATTATTAATAGTTTTTTAATCGCTTATTCATATTTTTATAAATTATATATATAAAAAAAACAGTTCTACATAATTGACCGAAAGATATATGTATATATCGATTGAAAAATATAAAGATTTTATTTTTAACTAAAAAATAACGAATAAAATTCAATTTGTAGTGTACATACTACTTTATAATAAGTAAGATTGACCCCATGAAAAATTCAATCTATAGTATTAAAAACGATGATTAGATTCACAGAAAGCAATAACATTGTTCTATAAATTATTGTTGAAAATGATTTGATAAAATATTTTGCACTATTTGCTCTGATATCGGTGATATTCAGGCCTTTTATCTTTATCAGTACAAAAATTGGAGAAGATATAATATCACACAAAATTAGCATTAATACAAATAAACACTTTGTAAAATGTTTAAAATGTTGAGTCAGCATCTTGCATTGTGAACTTTGACCACAAAACATCATGGAACACCTTACGCCTTCACTAAGCATAAAATCCAGCACAGAATTCTTCACAACGTTGAATATTCACATTTCGTAAACAGAGAATCCTCGTGATAGGCACCCCACTAAAAACAAAAGTAATGTCGTGTATACACACTAAATGACATATGTGAATTATCAGTTAGCACAAAACTTCCTGAATAGTATATTAGTTACACAGCATGTTTTACATATAGAGCTGACACTAATATTATCTGTATGAGCGTGTTAGTATCTCTACATAGGAAGATTTTGTACATAACGTTTATAGGTTTTGCCATATTTTTTGAAGTTTTATATAAATAAATATACAATAAAGATGTATATTTTTATTCAAATTGCTAATACAACACCAGCTTCACATAATTTTTAAATATTATAAATCTTGGAGATAGAGTATTCTCCGTTACAGCTCCACATCTTTGGAACTCCCTTCCGGTATCACTGAGATCAATAAATGACTTTGACGTTTTCAAACGTCAACTTAAGATTCATTTGTTCAGTTTATGATACTATTTCTTACATTGTTTGTATGTTTTACACGCACTTCGTTTATGCAGTTCGTTTACACGACTTTTGATAATTGTACGATGCATTTTGTATTTTAATTGTATGTAATAGAGCCGCTGACATTGCTGTGGCATATGAGGCGCTCTACAAATGTATACTTATTATTATTATTATTATTATTATTATTATTAAAGCAACTTCGTTCGGCACTTCAAACAAAAATTGTAAATTTACATTAAATTATTAAATTTAACGAAGCAAAATTATTTTAATCATTAAAAAATACATATTAAGGGTTATTATTACACACTATTTTAAATAAAAATTCATTCAGATAAGAAAAATTCATTAGCCGTATTAGTTTACACTAAATTTTAAAAAGTATCAAAAAACTTTTGCATTAAACTCTTACAAAACAATTACAAAGTATGATTAAAAAACTTGAGATGAATTGTAATAACATTTTAAATGTTGTAGTTTATATATTGAGAAACATTAGTCTGTCTAATTTCTTTGCTGCGAACAATTAAACTTATAAAAAATAAAAATAAATAATTTCGTAATGAAATTAACATATTTTTATATAAAGTGTGTACAACAATGAAAACTTTCTAAGATAGGATATAAAAGAAGCGTGAACGAGTAGAAAAGTAGATTACACAATATTCAAAATAATATTTTTTAGAGCATAGATAGAATTACCAATACATGAGACATGGTAATAGAATATGAAGCTATTTAATTCGATTAAAATGAAGAAGAAAAGTATAATTTATGAATAAATTATAACCACAAACATACACAAATTTTACAATAAAATAGGTACATTTAAGGGAAGAAACTAGAAAAATGGGACACAAAAATTAAAAAACGATAACTACGCTTTATTTTTTGTTTCAATAATTATTTATATTAAAATATGTATATGCGTAACATGACAAAGTAATCAACATTCATAGTTTAAAAGACTCAGCAGGATATTGTACAAATGCAAAACTAAGATTATCTACCACACAATAAATAAATAAATTTATCTTTGAGAGTAGAGGGTATCCAGTAAAGTTATTTTAGTATTGTGTTGTATCCGTAGAGCTTTTCAACTTTATTTAAAGGCAAAACAGTATAAAACTAGGGCGCAATAAATAGGATTAATTAAGAGACTGAAATGCATAGTTATCATTAACGGCATTGCTTAATTTGTCGGTTGATTATTTTGCAATACGTCATGTGGTATCAATAGGACAAATTAATTAACAGTTTTAGTCAAATCAACATGTTAGACTATATTTTCAGACCGACATTTAACAACTGGGGCCTAGGAATTATATTATTATAATATATATATATGTATATTACAGATTAAAAGGTGAATTTGAGAGGAAATGCGACTGTTTTAAATGAGAATTTGCTTACTTAATTAAATTATCGATTGGCATTTATGTCTGCATTTAGCTACGAAGGGAAAAATAGAACGCAGCCACTGATACTCGATGATTTTTCAGCAAATATGTAAACACTTCATAAAATATGTGAGGTATGGTACATCTTGTATTATTATGTCCACACACACACACACACTCATGCAGCCAACTCTCTTGCCGAAAGTTTGTTCGCCGAAAGCTTATATTATCTATCTACACAACAAAGATAGTATGATGTGTTTTATGTATTATGTGGACGACGTATTTTGGGTAAACAAGATGTGTAGATATGATGACCCCTGCTTGGACGTACATAAAATTTAGTTGTAGAACTACATTACAGACTGTTGTTTTAGAAGAGCCTTGAATGTCAATTTATATGTAGTTATACTTTATGCCATACTAATTGTGTATTTTGAATAAATTACTGTGACAGAATTATCTATAGTGTTCAAATACAAATGATTAAAAATAGTCGTATACGACTTAATATCAGTAAAACTATGACTATGAACTATGACAATGAATAGTATTACAATATGAAGTATCTTATTTTACAATACATGTAAGTCAAAACAAATTAAACTTTTATACAAATGTTATCTACAATAATAAAAAGACATAAAATATGGCAATCTACTTTTGAAATTGGGTCTGTACGATAAATCCTATAATACATGGCCCTTTTAAATCCATTGTCTCAATTTTAGTAAGATATATATGACATTTTAACAGATTTTTTTATAACGATTTTTTAAACAAATTCTTAAATGCTATTGCTTCATGATTATTTGCATAAGGTATATATTCAAATGTAAGGCTCTCAGAATAACCAAATAACTTTCAATTTAATTTGAATAAAGATTGGATACCTTTGACCTAAATAATGTTTTAAATTATCTTATATAAGTATTCTAACTATATATATATATACAAAAAATACTCAGTTAGTATAAATGACAGATTTCTAGCAGTATTATAGCTGTTGTATTAATAAAATAAGACACATAATAGGCCTTTACATGCTGCTTAATTTAGAAGAAACAAGTTGTACATAGCAATTTATTCCGCCGCTCATTTGCATCGACGTACATTATGTTAGTGATGCTTTAGGAGTATATATTTAAGGTAATGTGCGATTGTGAGAAAGGTGGTAAACAAAGTTTATCTTAAAGTAAGTATAGTACATAGTTTTGTAATTGCGAACAAATATATAGTTAAATCCATGAAATATTTATTACTCTATGGTTAAATCGATTATATAAAATATAATAATACACATTTATGAATGGCGGTTAAAAGCATTCTATTCTATTATATTTTAACCAATTTTATTATATAGTATGTACACATACGAAATTGTACATTACCTTAATATACATTATATTACCTTATAATATGTTGTACCACTAACATTTTTAATTAGATATAAGTGCGTCTATTCAGATTAACGGTGAAAGATATATTTAACTAATTTATTTTTTTCTTAATTAGTCAGCATTTGAAAGCCAATTATTACTTTTTACTTCATTAAGCTATCAATCTCTAATTAAATTAAATAAAATTAAATATACGAATATAAAAATATCTGTACATCAAAACAAATTATTCAGACCATAGAACAAAAGAAATCAATTAATAAGATTAAAACTAGTTGAATAATACACTTAAAATTTCTTATTCTAAATTTTAAGCAAATATTTTTATGTCAATTTTATTTAAAAATAAAAACGATCAAAACTTTTTTTAACGAAGTATATTTTTATATGTACCTACTACGAGTATAAACAAACACGTATTTTGTATTTATTTAGAGTTCAATGTTGTTCAATAATTCTACTCTCGCTCGTATAATGTTCAATAATGGATCCCATAAATTATTCTCTTTTGCATGTGACCCAAATAGAGCGAAGCAACCTTGCTCTAGAAACTGTGTCACACGCAATCTTTTTGATAATTCAATTTAATTTAGGGAATTCGTGTCGCATCTACTATATATAGTATATTTTATCTAGATTCATTTTATATCGCACAACATCAGAAATGGTGATGCTAAATACACCTTGGAAAAATAATTTTTAATTGACAAGCTTCGTTGATAAAATATAAAATATTTTATAAAGTTAGATAAAAGTATGTAATATTAACATTTCAATTTTCGTATGTGATATATAAAAAATATCTACTAATTCTAGAAATCACTATAATTTGGAGTTTTCAAATAATGCGTCTTTCCATAGGAGATATTTTGTAATGAGAGAGGCTTACGTATATGTATTTATAAAGAAATTGTATTATGTATTTTAATTTCTATGCAATAATCGTTTTTATCGATCTAAAAACCAGCCGATCATACGCTCAATATCATAGGCGGATATTTCAAATTTAGACGTTAAAACCACTGAACAGCTGACAATGGCAACAGCGTCAATAATATCATTTTTAATGGTAGAAATATGTTTGTTTTTTTGTGTGAATAGAATCAATTTGAAACTTGAAATTGAAAGTATAAGTAAGTGTTTAATTATAGGCACACGTGTAAATATTAATGATTACAGTTATTTGTACCAAATCAGAGTTTTAAAAGCAATTATATCATTGTATTTTAATTTCTACCCCTATTTGTTAACTACGCCATAATGATAAATTGAATTCCCAGTTCATAATTTGTAATTATATGAAACAATCATGTGATGAAAATTTCTGCAATTTGTATTAAAATGACTGTGTGAATAGAATAGAATATTTAACATGTATATTTAGGCTCAATAATAGAACCTTATTAATAAAGTATATAACGATTCCTCTTTTAATCTAAACTTTAACATAAGCTATATCCAAACGTACCAAATTTTTAAGTAACGTCTCCTTTCGTATGAAGTGCCGAGATGTGTCTACCAGAATCCCACGATGCTTAAAACGTGGTGCGTCTATTATTATCGTCTCGTTGATAAAAAGCTGACAGAATGGGACGAAAAAGAAAGCATTATGATTATTGCTACTTATTATAACACCGGACAACTACTTTACACCATTTAGGGCATAAAGATTAAACACAGATATTCCACTTTTATTGATTCTGTAAACAGTTCAATACTATTTTATGCCCTCTAGATTTGCAAAATAATGTTTTCAATTAAACAATTTATGTAGTAAAATATTTTTAGATATTTAGACAATGAATTATTTTTCAGACAACTTACGTATGTTAAAATTGTATGAAAATATATATTTTCTCTTAAATTAATTAAATATAAATATTGAATACTACTTTATTTATTGAATTCATTAAAATTAAACGATTTTATATTGATGAAAATTTACAGCACAATATATATGAAATCAATAAGAGTAAAATCTCTATTTATTATGATGATTAATCTATGATTTAAAGTAAATTTTGTATAGCATTTTTT
Source organism: Invenusta paracnida (assembly GCA_036023295.1). Lineage (NCBI taxonomy): Eukaryota > Metazoa > Platyhelminthes > Proseriata > Coelogynoporidae > Invenusta > Invenusta paracnida. Next base: position 6,588 of record JAYRBW010093804.1, read on the forward strand.
GAGCGAAATTAGTAATCGAACGGTGATACAAATGAATCTTAAAATGAAACAGATTTATGCATTTTATTTTATTCTTCAATTAACAGTTTTCCATATTTTAACAGAATTTTCTATTTTATGGTCCGAATTTATGCGTTTTCCAAAACTTTTTAAAACTTCAATAATATAAGAAATGCTGGAATTCGATTTTTACTTAAAATATTTGGCTTCAATTAAGGGTTAGGTTTCTAACTTAATTTTCTAGATTTAACTGTAGCCTATAATGAAACCTTCGAAATATTTTAATTAGAATCTATTAACTTGTCTCAATTTATGAATCTCAGTTATATACTCAGGGGTACATTTCCAAACGTTAGATTAAGTAAAATTGTACAGTTTTGTGATTTATATATATCAGTTAGAAAATGATATATTTATTCATAATTAATAAATAATAATTAATTCATCCAAGTGTGTGGTACATATTTCTATAATTCAGATAAAGTGCAGTGATTCAACTCTTTGCATTATCTTACGGTTTATGTATCAGGGACTACTAGAAATAGTAGTAATCCTTGTTATGTATATAATTATATTCAATGTATTCGCCTTATATACATAAATTTCACACTTGACTATCGGGATTTCAATTTATGAAGATTTATAAAAAATATTAACATTATATATAGGTACGGTTAGTACAGTATAGTAGAGTATTGGTTTCAAACGATATAACAATTATGGAACTATTTATCCATTAATTATTATGATGCATAACTATAATAGAATAAATTAGAGTCATTGTGAGAGAAACGGCAAAGAAATAGGGAAATTATACTCCATATAATATAGAAATCAAATTAAAACTTTTTCTATGTGCTATAAAACCATATATGCAAAACTAACTGATAACTATAGATGCCTAGACTGAATGATATATCAATGTATGTATAGACAATACTTTAAATTTAATATTAGTCATTCCTGTAGGCCTCGATGAAAGCCTTAAAATTGAATATATAGAAGTATGAATTGTCGTCATATATAGCAAACATCTAGATATATATTACCGGAAACTAGGCGACAATTTCGTTGAAACTAGGCAAGTAAACTATTTATAATTTAAAAAAATGTCAGTGTATCCAACTGTCTATTGCCTAGTGGTGAGTTATAGTTTCAGAGCATAGGGAATGCGGTAGGATAAACTTTTGTAGCTACTGGAGAAAGTTGGAAAGAAAAGAGGAAATAGCCGCCGTAAAATTTTCAGACAACGGGAACCCAAACTCCGCTTTGAATACATAACCCATTGCTGCTGGAGTATGTATTAGTGTTTTCTCTCACCCCTCTATAATAGAAGACTGACTCACCTCTCCAGAATGCGTAGACCAAACTAACTGGCTCAGGGTCTCCAGACCACGTAGTGCACCCCAAGTTTCCCCAGCTTTTAAGAGAATCTCCCTTGAGTTTACAGTGAGTGAGTCTGTATTGAGTGAGGAGAGAGAGAAAGGGGAGAATAGTATTGCATAAGACACACTGTTTTAGAAGGCCAGGTGCCAAGAAGGCGCCACCCAGGAATATGCAATAAACATACATAATATGTTAGTTATGTATGTAGAATAACATATTATGGGTGTAGAACATATAGGCAAGGTTTGAAACAAATGTTACCTTATGCTATATGCGTATTGCTATGCGGATATTATTTTATATAAAAAAGTGGAAGCATCTATTCTGAAATAAATGTTATGAGTGTAATTCTATAAAATAATTGTGTCATGTATTATAGGTTAATTTTTATGAGAGAGTATACAAGTAATTTACAGGATCAGGCTGGGAGGATCTGGATCCTAAATATAATTTGAAGATTCTTAATCTTTTATAAAATACTTTAAAATACTTTAAAAAGTTAACCAATTCCAATAAGTCATGGAAAAGAATGTTTGCTAATCGATTCCTACATTGTGAACAATTTCCAACCTTCCTTAACAAAGTGAACTTGAATTTACTAAAGATGAGATAATCTTAGCTAATCTTACCAATCTGCATTACTATGAAAGAATTTCGTTTGTACCTGCTTAAACTTTCAACAGCCTTTTTTCAAAACCAAATGAGCAATACCAATCAAACTGGTATTGTAATCGACAGATTAGGAAAGATAAATTGAGAACATTTATGAAAGAACTATCATTCAAAGTCGATTTATCTACACAAGGAAATCTATATACTAGCATGGTGCTAGTATATATATATTGCCTTGGTCTATACTATACACAAATCATTGTGTACGGCCAACTGTAATAAACCAACTCAAGAGAAACGGTTAAAAAAATTGCACGAGTATAAGCCATCCAAATTCTGGAGAGAGTCAAGTGTGTGATGTAAATCGTTAGAACGATAAATGTCAAATAAGGAAACCATTGTCAAACGCTATCAATAAAATCAGTTTCACAGTCAATGGGCCAACCCTCCTCCTCGGTACCTACTCAAATCAGTCCTGTCAGTTTATGTTACAGTAATACAACCATTTCAATTATTTATTTTCTATTGTACAATACTGTTTCTATATAATCATATTAAATAATATGTTTATATTTGCATGTTTATAATGAATGACTCAAAAGTTATAAAAAATATTAGTTTGATTATTTTCTGCAGCGCTGAAGCCATTTATGCACGTAATTGTTTATTGAATGATACGGAGTATTTCTTTTAACTGATATAGTGTAGGTATTTGTGATTTTCATCAAAAATTGCCAGAAAACCATTTTATTCAACGTTTTGCATTTAATAATAGGAATTACAAAAGTTTGTCGTCATGTAATATACTCGTAGTGCATAAAAATAGAAGTATCTCTGGCAAACTTTAGTATGTAATAAAATTTAATAATAATACTAAATATAATATACTAATCAAGTGTATTATCACAATTTGCATTGAATAAATAATTATTCAATGGAACAAGTAGAACAACACAAGGCACATTTTTAAATAAGCTTTTTTAATCCAATTATGAAAAAGTTTATTAAATTATAATGCAATATGTAAATATCTTCAGAATAGTGGTCTATACATAAAGATTTGAGTAAAAAGTATGGAAGTGGACTGTTAATATTATGAAATACACAGATCGAAACGTGTAAATAATTTGTAAAATAAATGGAAAACGGTTGTGGCCTGACAAAATCGGTACAAATAAGCTATTTAAAAACAGTAGAACGATGAATAAAAGTATATTTTTAAGTTCTTTAAAATTGATTAGTATACATGTTTTCTTTCGGATGTCAAATTTAAAATAAGATTCAATGGTTAAGTAGAACATTACAATTATAATTAAAGGGTGCTAGATATATGATAATGCAAAAGTCTAATTATGATTATTTGTGTGCACACTTTTGGATAATATATAAATTAACTTTGGTGTTTCACTTCTTGGAGTTATTATTACTAATATCAAATTTGAAAAATTTGAAAATAATTATGAAAAACTTTTTAAATAAACTAAATTATATTTATAAATATATCAATATTTAAAGAAAATTAAAAGAAAGAAATGTATTTAAAAATTAGAGAAAATACATTACAGAAATAAAATAAATTTAAAATAAATTAAATTAAATTGAATGAAAATCGTCATCCATATGTGTATTTCAACATAACTTAATTTCATCTGTGAAAAATTAGAAAATAAAGTAATATATATTTCATATATTTATATTATGATTATTTAAGGTAATACATTATTATATTATAACTTTTGTTACAGCAAATATTGAAACTGAAACATTTTTTTTAATTAAAAGTTCTATAAAGTATAAAATTATATCAAAATATAAAAAATAAACAATATTGAAACTCGTGATCTAAGTAATTCTACACGTAGATAAAGGGATAAATTTCGGGGCTCACACGATTCATCCATATCAAGATGCGGCCAAAGCTCGCCAAGTCTTTGGACTGAGATATCCAGAGAAGATATCCGATGTTTTCTGGATAATTTGGGAAGCTGATTTGCCTGATGTTCCCAAAGTTGAGGATAGAATGAGACGCCGCCTTGTTCAAAGATGAGGAGGTTGTATCGTTTGATCGCGTCCTATGGTGTTGTTGGAGAACATGAGGTGCATAAAGCATCCTATTACATGATTATTGTTGTAAAGTAAATCATACCATAAAATGCACACATTAAAATTAAATTTATCAAACTTAATTAAATGACTAATATAAGATAAAAATATACCATAAACCACAATTATAAAAAAAGTTTAATGGGTTTAACAATGGTGATTTTTGTAAACAGAATATTGAAAAGGGGTATAAACACAATTTTCAGTATGCAATCCAAATGAAATTTCCTCATTATAGTAACCCCTGAAGATTAGTCGATATATTTCTCCAAAAAGATGGATTTTATAGAATTTTTGAAATGTTAAGCTTCCAAATATACAAAATTCATCTCAGCTTTATTTCGGCTTTATCATCTCGACTAAGCACAAAATTTACTTATTAAAACAAAACAAATTTATTGTAAATATCTATCTAGAAAATAGGGTTTATTTATCACAATGTTACATATGTAAATAAACATATATATGCAGGGAATGTACATATGTATATTTTATCTGACAATATTCTTTCGCATGATTACATATCACACACATATATATGTATGAATGTATGAAATATAGTTTTGCCTATTTCTTGTGGAAATATCGTTTCAAATCGCACACAGCCGCAGCAATAATAAAATAACAGGGTTATTTATTGCTGATTATTATTTATTTCCAGAAATCGGGGCAATGTAACGGCTTCTGTTCGGTTAATTATTGATGAAGGGATGAAAGAAAGAGATACAATACGAAGAAAGAATGCGGGTGTGACGAAGTATCAGGTTTTAAAGGAAATATTGATTTTTGTGTTTCTTGTGTTTCTTGTGTGTGCAAAGATCGACTCCAACTTAAATACAAGTGCAAATTGGTTTAAAAGAAAAACAGCAACTCAAGAAAATGTAGATAAACATCTTTATTAAATTATTTCATTAACGTTTGTTGTCTTCCCTTATATATTACATGACTTTTAAGAAGTACATTAATTCTATAACAAACGTAACTGTTTGAAACATGTTCAAAATATACATAATATATACGCTTAATTTAATGTTGAATGTTAATCAGTTTAATAAGGGGAACCACAATATAAACGTCATACTGAGAAAAATATTAATTAAATATTTAAAAAACCATGACTGATTTCAGTGTATGTTATATATAATAGTAATGCATATATACAGTTACAAATAATTACGTATACATTAATGATTCTAAATTAAGCAGTCGTATTCTGTAACTGATAACTTCAGAGCAGTTTATGGGGATTTTAATAATAAACTGAAATAAAAAATGGATACTACTGAATAAAACTTTTCAAGTTAAATAAAAAAGCGTAAATCATACAAAGAAGAATAAAAAATATATTTGTGATAATATATCTGCTTTTTCTTAATTTTAGCAGAGGATATAAACTTTATAAGAAAGAAAATGTCTGATATTCCCCAGTGATTTCAGATTCTGAACACAGTATTATCCACGTATACACGGTGATATGCAACATTATGTAGAAAAAACCCGTGGATTCAGTATTTAGTTGAAGGTATATTTGACATTTGTCGACAATAAGCTAAAGGTATAATATAACCTACTGGATGCATTTAAGGATGAAATTTGTCAAGTTCTCATTCAATTTTAATCAAGAGGAAATCGATAACAATTCGTTTATTTATCTTTTTATATGAGAGCAAACTGAGTGTTGATGGTTGAGGTTAAAAAGAAGGGGGGGGGGGCGTGATGATGTCTGCGAGACTTGAAGATAATACCTATAACATTCAAGAGTTGATCTAGAAATATCCAACAATACTTTTTGACTCTTTATTATGTATAAAATGTCACGAATACATAATTCAACGCCCATAAGGAAATGTCCTGAAATAATTCATGTCTCGATCAAATATCACTCACTGTTGAAGTCAAAAAACGCGGCATATAATTGTTAAATAATACTTGAAACAATGCACTCCTTTGAGAATAAATACGATTACGTTAATAAATAAAATATTTCGCATGAAGGTGTAAATATGGCGGTTATCATAGAAAATATATTTGCTGAAGCAAAATACGAATAAACATTTATTCCTAATTGGAAATAAAACGGTTTATTGTAAGTATTGTGAATATTCAAACGATTTTTAAAACTCCTTTTCTAATTGTAAATAATTTTTTTATAAATCAGTATCTGTAGAAACACACAGAAAACATTTATTTCATTATTAAAGAACATCAGCAAGTCCATAGCTAAAATTTTATTGAATGTTACAAAATATCAAATTATGAAGAAAATGTATTATTGTTATAATGCATATATATATATATAAATAAATAAGTAAGTTAATTCTTAAATATATTTTATAAATGTTTTCGAAGAGTATAATAATACTTGTGGATTTATGCCAATGATGACGATTACAAGGACGAAGGAAACTTAACAAAATAACAAAATGTGAAGCAAAAGATATCTAAATATATTGTTTACTGGTATATATAAATATATTTTCAATGGTTATTATAAACAGTTACAACGTTAATGTAAAATATAACATTTTCGTATTTAAAAATACAATAATTAGAATACAAAATATAAAATATAAAGGCAATCATATAAAGCCAGTAAAGTAACTAGTCTCAATCATTACTATAATATAAAAGTATAAAAAGTATATATTATTTAAACAATATGTTATTATAACCAAAAGAATGTAGTATTATCCGCAGAATTATTACAAATATATTGCATAAACACATTTATTTCCATAATCATCAAGTGAACTATATTGATAATTAAAATGAACATATTTTAAAGAATATCTTAATAAAATATATATGTACCTATCGTGAAACTTTTTCTAAAGATATAATAATTTGTGATTTTTGTTTTTTATATAATAAAAATGATAAATGTTAGATTTCGGTAGAAAACATTAAGAAATTATGCACAGAATTATTATAAAACGAAAAAATTCCTTTGTGTATGATTTATTTGATAATGTTAATTATGTTTTAATATATGTTGCATGTGTAATATGTTGCATTTTTATAAATGTCTCACTTGTGCTTTATTTTTTGTTCTCTTGAAAATTAAATAACAAAAATTTTGCTTTATTGGAATTTTGTAAGTATCTAACATTTCTAAAAATATAGTAACTTTTAATACTATAACAAAAAAGATTAAGGATTATCTTTAAAGATTTGTTAAATCTTTTGCATACAATGATCAAAATAAAATAATAACATCGATTTAAGATTTTATTTTACCTGAAGAATGGGGCTGTTACCAAGGAGGACATTTACTGGAAATCTGGTTGTTCCAGGTGGGAATATGAGATTGAAGAAGTTGCTTCCAATGTTGAGATGAGCGGGCTGGGGCCAGGGCAGACCAAGACTGGGCCAAGGAGCGTGCCAGATAGGAAAGTTGTTGTTGCCAAGAGATTCCAAGTGAAAGTTTTCGTGTAGTACGGCCCTGTCTCCTCGGCGAAGGTTGGAGTTAAGGATGACCTTGGATGCATCTCCGTGGTGGGGTTTAACTGTAAGTAGATGCCCATTGTTGATGCGCGTAGGTTGTTTGAGGTTTATGCAAGAGAAAGGAATGGTAATGAAATCAAGGAAATAGACGATGATATAAAAATAGTAAAGAAAATAACCAAAATAGACGGGTATTAAAGTACAAGGAAATGAAAATGAAGCAAGGCAATTAATTTTGGTAGGTAGGTAAATATTTTCATAAAAGGAAATAAATAAACGACTGAAAATAAAAATATAAGCAATGTAGAGAGAATAAAAAGAATTTGATAACATAAGTAGAAAAAGTTTAAAAAATAGAAAACAAAAAGAATAGAAGGAAAATTATTAGAAGAACAGTGGAGGGATTTATGTGTTGATTAATATATATATATTTTAATAAATGCAAAATATTGACTAATTACTGCACTAACTATATCACAGTAATGTATTACAACGTTTCACGACTGATTAATCTGAGAAGTGTTACTTACAATTTTGAAAAATATAAAATGCATAGGTATATTGTTTCATCAACATTGATATACAATACATGCTTATATAGTAAATAGAATTAACATAGTTTATTCAGGTATTTATATTTTATTTAACAATGCCTGCGACCTAAAAACTAAAAATATATATATAACGGAGTAGTGCATTTTGTAAAGAATTTTACTTCTAGTTAAGTTATAGACAACTTAGAATAATATGTCACGTGAAATAAACAGCACTTGTAAAAATAACTTACCTTGGACGGCTGATAGTGTGCGCCCCATGAAAGACAGAAAAAAATAGACCTTCCATAGCCATTCTTCAGGCAGCACCATATCACTTTGTTGGGCAACCCAGAAATAAGTTTTCTATAGTCAACTTATTCAAGAAAGTAAATTTCATAGCTTTTTGCAAATTGTGTTAAACGGCTCTGATTTGCTGCGCACAGTTAAGATGTGATGAGCTGATAAGGAAAATAACAGAAATCAGTTAATCACTTGAAATCAGTCATGTACGTGCAATGATAGGTGTACGTATATACTTTCTGTATACTACCTATAATATTCCAGGAATTAAAGAATATATTTATCATAGAGTAATGATTATAATTACTCTATGATATTTATATTCCTCCAAAATGTTGTCTGTCAAAAAATAGGAAATATTAGAAATAATAAATGGTAGGTATAACACATACCTACATAATACACATTATAATGTATGTATATTAAAGGATTGGAAAACATATTACACTAATGCGCTGGGAGCGCCAATATTAGTTGCTACAATAATTAACTCGAACCACTAAAACATCAAAACAATTAATTAGGTAGTATTTTTATGATTATGCAAATGTTATGTGCATTACTATTTTCGTACAGTACAGGATGATTAAAAAATAACCGAACCCAAAATATAAAATTCCATATAAAATCTTATATAAAAACAAAATTAATATATAACCCATAGATATTTAACTATACACTAACACTACATATTAGTAAATATAAATAATTAAATATCTATGAAATAAACCAATGAAATCAACACGCTCTGAAGTAAAACCAAAACTGTGATAATGAGTCATTTTAATCGATATCCAGTTATGAAAGTATGCAGCAACTTGTTTGTAAATATACATAATATTTTGGGTTCGGTTATTTTTGGATCACCCTGTGTGTGATTAAGCAGGATATTTAATAATAATTTAGTATTATATAGTAAATATTATTGATTAAATCTTCCCATTGAAAATAAGGAGACTGTTACGTGTATTCGTACCATAGATATTTATTTTAATACCTGACTAATATCTATGATTCGTACTCTGAAACATATTGCGTTGTACTCTATAATAGTGCGTGTTAAAATATTGAAAAGTTAACAATAAGTTAAACCTATATTAATATTAAAATATAGATGAACAGTAAGGCAGACACCCCATTATATGAATAAGACTTATGTTAACAAATGCTTACATCTTGAATTGATCAAGATGACACTTAATTAAACTGTGTGCTGTTAAACAATGTGCTGTCTACCTTGTTATATAATATTCTGGTAATCTTCATTTAAATAATAGCCTTTATAATCTACTATTAATTTTTAAATATTTGACTATCAGCTAATGAAAAAAGGCAACAGTAATATTTTTACAAAAGTGTATGCATGTTTATATATTTAAAATATTCTATTAATTTATATTAACTGTATATTCAGCTCATTTTTAAACGATATCATTGTTTTAAATATGCTAAAAATGTGTCAACAACCAGAAATACGAGTATATATATATATTAATAACTTAATAGTAAACTGTTTCCAATTTATAGTTCTGCAGTTTTAGCTATTGTTTTTTTAAATTTCAGACAATAATCATTTTTATGACACATTTTGTAACTTAATCTGCCTATAAGTATTTTAAATGCATATGCGGTTTATAAAAATACACCATTCTTTAAAAAGTAATCTCTATACATGCATAAACAATTAATTTATAGAAATCAGTCACACCATACAGCAAGGAATTAAAACATTTGAAAATAGTTACCAGGTAATTTATATTTCTTTAATCTACTGTATCAACGCTGTATATATTTAAAAGAGGCGTCACTATCACCGAGAAATATATATAGGTATATAGTCAGAACAATATCCAATTCTGAAAAATATATTAATCAAATGGTAGATATTAAAAACACAAAACACTTAAACTGATTATAGAAATAAGATTAAAAAGCGACAAAATATGTAATACATTATTTAATATGATTTTCTGTAAACATTACAGTAAACATTTTCCTGTGGAAAATAGATAGTAGGGAACCTTTTGATCAAGTCGATAAACTAAGTATAAATAAAAATACATATTCAGTCGATTAATGCAAACCGTTTTCATATATACAAGTGCTATCACATCCCATATTAGTTACATTGTAGAAGTGAAGATATAAATTTACGTATACATATATGTAAATGTAAAATAAACTTAAAAACCATGGCATGTGTACACCATAAAGAAAAATTATATCTTACACAATATTTTAATATTTTGGCTTTGAGTTAGTCTCTTGGCCTATATTTTACTGGATAGATGATTAAATAATTTATAAATCCAAAATTGATGTTTATGATGTTAGATATTTAAGTTAAGTTTCAATATAAGCAAACGAAATTTGCATTTACTGTATTGCTGTAGTATTATTCTGTTTACTGTGCAAAATCTCTATTCTTCAGCATCTATACTCTTGACAGCTAAGAATGATCTATAAAAATCGTTCTTAATCTGGATTGTAATTGTAGAAATATTCATAATTAATGTTAACATAATACGTTACTTTCTTGATAAAATAATCAATAAAATAATTTTTATGTTGTAGTGGGATTATTTACTTTCATAAATGAAGTGTGTACATTTAATGTACACCTAAAATTTTTAAATATAAATATTTATATAATAATGTAACATAAAATATTAATAAATTAAATATGTAAAATCAATACATATCGATCATAACACTATAATTATTATAATACAGCTTGTCTATATCTCTCCATTTTAAAAATCGTGCAAAATAACTACATATATATTAAATTATTAGTAACCAAGTCGTTAAGAATAGAAAAAGGATCAACATATTCATATGATCTTGAAATTTACTATAACATTTTAAGTATACATTACCGCATGGATTATAGTGCATCCACTATCTATCAATGAACTGACTTGTTTTGAAAGTCAGTGAGCTGATAGATAGAGAAACGATATACCGCACGAATATCTATGCGGTATTATATTTCTATCGTGTTAAATATTTAATCTATTTTATATATAATTGATTATTAGATCATCACACTCATTTCTCATATTTATTATTAGATCATCACACTGAAGACAGTAACCAATATTTTTTGCACTCTTCAAAATGCGAAGAAACGGTCAAACATGATAAAAATAAGTGTAAAGAAATAAAATTAATCTTCTGCATCAGTACACAGACAGACATACACACACATAATTATATATAGCATAATATGCAGACAATGATTATAACATGTTTAAAACAATTTTAATATTTACCTATATAATTGGCAGCCATAAAGTATATACATAGTTTGTATTTTATAATTATGAAAATCTAGCTTAGCGCATTATTAATTTTTAGATTAAATAAAACCAAACAAAATTTGACTAAAATATAAATAAAATTCATGTTACATACATTTAATTAAATTTAACCCTTATGTAAAATGGACAGTGTAAATACAATGATCTTATAATAGTCATTTCAAATAATTTTTTAATTTATGTTTTTTCACACAAATAATAAAAAAATAATAATCGTGCATAATTTAATAATAATTTATAATTGACATGAACATTATATAAGTCTCGAATTTCAAAGAGCACTATAACATGATTGCCTAAACGGGTTTTTTGCCTATTCTTATAATATTAATTGTTTTAGAGTTATTTAATTAGTGTATATTATTATATACATAATATAAAATGGTGTAGCAGGTAAAACATCAGCGCAATTATTTACATTTAACAATCCTCAATATAAGATAAGATAAATACTTTATTGCAAAAAAGTGGAATTATAGATGAAAAATATAATTTGGCGAGACGATAGTCAAACATAAAAAATGGGTATACCTATTAAAATTCCCAATACATCTACCCCTACTTCCTATGTGATAGAGGTAAAGGTTATTGCTTTAGTTTTGGTTTATACCTATCATAGTTATAAATATTAATTTGGTTGTCTTCATATGATTTAATACACATGAAAATACATGTTTATTAAGAAATGCCGTTTTTATGTGATCAATGTAAAACAGTTTGATGTATATATAGGAAGAATATAATTTTAAACAACTAATAAAAAATCAGCAACAAACAGCAACAATTATAACAACAAATTCAGCTCCGCTTCATAATATAGTATATTAAAAAAACACGGTATTGGGTACAAATAAATTTAAATAATACATTAACTCCTATGTACATATGTGTTGTTTAACAAATAACTAACCTATGCCAGTAACTAGCGTATCTCGGTTTATTACATTAATATGTTTAATTTGATGTTATGTATTCATAGTTCCCACGGAATTTTCAGAAAAAATTCCCTGACTTTTCCAGGTTTTCCATGACCATATTTCCAAAAATCCAGAAAGAGTAAGCAAATATCATAATAATAAGAAATTAATAATGTACCATGTTTTAATATGTTTTAATATTATATCAATATAAAAACACCCTACTTCTATTTATAAATAATGTCAATAAAACTTCTATACAAATATCATAACATATACAATACATATATATATAAAAGACAATCATTGTTACTTAGATTATTAGGTTTAATTTAAACACAGTAGATTAACTTATTATCAAAGAATAGTTAACAAAATAATAGGTAAAAGCACTGATAATATAATTTATTGATACAAAAATATTTTTTAATATAGACATAAGATACAGAAAAGGAATCATTCATCTATGGTAATATAAAATATTTTGAAGAAAAATAATATCTATTTCTGTAGTTATTATTTTCTGGAAGAGGCAAAAATTTTTAAATATAAATATAATATAATATATACAAGCTTTTTTGAAAACCACCAAACTTGACAAAAATTTCCTGGCCTTTTCTGCAAATCACCTAAAATGATCAAAATTCCCGACTTTTCCAGGTATTCCCTGATCATTTTAAAATTCCCTGACTTTTCCCTGTTTTCCAGAAGCGTGGGAACCATGGTATTGACCCTTTTGACTTTTAATATTTTAGCTATCCAATATATGTATACTTTAAAGGTTATATTAGTTACGCTATTTTTAATAACTATGTTATTAAAATTATTCTGATTGTAATTCATATTATCAACTTTTTTTAAATAACTGACGTATCTTATTTCAGCAATATAGGTACTAAATACATCGAGTTTTTATGAGTGACGCGTAAATATAAGATATTATACTATTTTAACGCGTTTCAATAGACTTAACGTGTCACTAAATTTACAATGTATGACATGCTCAACAGTAACAATGTTATCAATGTAATCTCAAATACACATTTATAGATAGGTACATTAATTTCGTGTGAAACTAAAATATTAGAATACCTGCCTATTTTCTTTTATTATTACATTCAACGGAATACAATTAAAATAAACTATAATTTCAAATTAAATCGATAATATTTCAAAACGGCTCAAACCTATATTAATTATTCCAATCAAATACACACACCTTTTTAAATACTGTAATTATAATATCTACCCGTATTGTATGTCAGCTTTACAAGTGTACAATATCTGATAACCGAAGGATCTAAAATCTAACATATAAGTGTACATATTTATAATAGTAATAATATCTATGTATGTTAAGTATTTTATAATATTGTAATTGAGTTTTTAAAGCAATTTCGGTGAAAGAATAATTAATAAAAATACTGATTACAAATGTTAGCAAATTTAAATTGTATTTGCAAATAATCGTTAGGTTTATAAAATATCCCTAATGCACCCCTTCTCCTGCATTGAGAGGTTGTTCATCATCAATGGATTCATCGTCTTCTACAATTGCTTGTTCTGGTTCTTCATTATCGCTGTCATGCTGGGACTCATCACCAGAATCGTCTGAG
>JAYRBW010093815.1:0-20822 GCA_036023295.1 Invenusta paracnida
TAAGTTTATCGTAAGTTTATTACGTATTTTTCTATACATTTACATGTAAAAAATGTGGGTACGACTTGTCCCAGGTATTACTTGTCCAAGGTACAAGTTGTCCCAGGTACGACCTGGGCTGTTACCCATCATTAAAAGGTTACATAGATTTATAAATTGCAATACAAATGGCAATGTCCAATGACAACCAATGACAATAATATTATACCTACATAAGGAAGGAAACATTAAAAAAGAAACTTACCACTCCAACTTCTTTAGCAATAGTAGTTGCTGTATCCAAAACGTCTTCAAACATCTTGTCCTCAAAACTAAAAAAATACTTTAAAAAAATACTAACGAAAATGACAATATTTCAAAATTTCCGGTAGAAAATGTAAACAAATATTGCTTTGATAAAATAAACGTATTGATTACGATAAACCATACCCAGTGACAGAAATGATAAAAACCCAATATTGATCCGACCATATTACATTGGATAATCATCGGCCGACAATATGATATTAAACCGATAATCGGTTTTTACTTAAATTAGGGAGTTATTATTGACAGATATCATCTAGTTTTATCAATGAGTGATTTATATGTAGTTTCTTGAATTTGTTCTTTTTTTAAACGTTTTTGAAGATATTCACAATTATTTGAAAACTATTAAGATCAATCAGATAAGTTCGTGAATATATTTGATAAAACACACACTTTTTGCATAAATCTCTCTGAATATAGAGCTATTATATGTAGTATGCATTAATTAATTTAATAAGTTTTTGATTACTCTTATTTGTGTAATATTTCTTTCCGGAAAATCGATTAAATAAGTGATTTAAAGAAATTAGAAAGTATACATAATATATCTATATTGCCATAATCATAAAGTAATTATACAGAGAGTGTTCACTCATATCGATTTTGTATACAGTCCAATTCTATTCACCTATCAGAAAGCTTATGCAAAATATTGTTTTAAAAACTTACAGCAATATATTAAATCGTTTATGTAGGAAAAGTTTTAGATATGTACAACAGGGATTAAATTATATTTTACAGACAACCTAGGTGTGAAAAAATTGAATGAATATTTGCATATATATAATCTGCTAAAAAAATTAATTAACAGAAATCTACCCCAAATCTACCCATTTACATGACAAATTATGCATTCAAATAAAACGATTTTATATTGACGAAAATGAACCACACGATGTACGTAATATATTAAATCAGTAAGAATTAACACTCTTTTTATTATCATTACTCTATATACGGCATAACCTTAAAATTAAAGTAATTAATTATAGAATTTTGTCTCTTTGGTTTTATATACGGCGTACGGTAAATTTTAGTCAATATAAAATGTTTTATTTTAACAAAGTTTATGTAAATTGATTGACAATAAGTAGGTAGTACTCAATGTTTTTATTTAATTAATTTTAGTAGCAGTTCATATATTTGTAGCATACGCAAGTTGTCTGTAAAATATAATTTAATACCTGTATATTTAAAATTACTACAAAAACATTTTAATTGGTGTCAGTTTTTAAAACAATATTTTGTAAAAGCTTGCAGATAAATCATAACTTAGTATTAAACTTTCTATAGAAATAAAAAAAAAAAAATTCCTGATAAGAGTCGAAACTCTATGAAATAGACTGTTTCTTTACTCTATTGTAATATGGTATACTATGTACATATATGTATATTGGTTTTCCATTCCATAATCGTATCAATTTATATATAATTGCTGTTGTTTATGTCACCTGGATTCTGAGGACCAAAATCTAATTTATTGCAAATAAGTAACTAAAATTTTGCCGTACTTTATTCAAATCATCAAAATTTGTGGTTATTTCTGTACAAATAGTTTTACTTCTACATCAAGTTTTATTTGACATATATAAGGTAAATCACCCCACATAATTGTATGTAACTATAGTTTTAGATCACCTTATATATTATGTAGACTTATACCTACGTATAATTTATACCTAGGTATAATTTATACTTACTTTATGTTTTAAACGTATAAGAAGTATATAATATATAGTGCTTTTCTATATTGTATCTAGTTACTTAAATCATTGAATTTCCCATATACTGTATCGTACATGTCTGCGATATTTAAACATTTTTCCCAATATGAAACATGTTAAGTCTTATTATTTTCTGCAGCTCTTTATTGTGGTACACCTATTATGTTTGTAATCTGTTTACCTTGTAGTATCTGTTTGCTCGATATAAATTAATGGATTATAGCTCATTCAGGAAATGATACTTTACGTTTTGATATATTATGGATAGAAATGGTTGGATTATTCAAATATTATATGTTCACTATTGGAAAATGATTGGATTATTGGCTAAATTATAGGTTCACTATTGGAAAATTATCGGACTATTGGATTATTTAAATGGTTAATCATTGCAGGAAATGGTTGGATCGCTAGTGAACGGATACTTATTGGTTAATGTAACTTTTCCATTTATGGACTGCAGTAATGTTTATACCAATGAACCATTAATGGGCCGATAATAAATGTTTCACTGGGTACTCTTTTTTAGTATCTTTTTATATATGCGATTTATATGTAGGACATTTTGCAAAAACAAAATTTGTGTACACTAAAACAAAAATGGAAGCCCCAGATAAAATTAAATGATTATTGATATTTAATATTTTATTAAATTCAATTATGTACAAATGATGATTATCTTGTATATATCAGCTACATTCTACTGTTAGTATCACAAAATTCTGAATCATGTTAAAATACTAAACTCTCTATTCCTCCAAAAGAAAGTTACGAAGATCTTCTAGTGTATTGGGATTCTTTTGTGCAGTCACACGATTTTTAAAGATATCCCATATATATAATTTATTACTCAATTATATATTTTAATAATATAAATAAGTAGAAACAGCCTGCGCGAAAATGAGCATATTGATTATACCTGACTACAAGTAGTAAAAAAAGCAATAATAGAATTTTACAATCAATTTTATTTTTTCATATTAGCAGAACATTTTTGTTAGTCGCGAATCTAGATATTCCTATATGATCTTTGCCTTCCGCCTGCACTACCGCAGAAGAGCACTATTGTCCATCACACTAAAGGTCGATGCCCTTCAAAATCTAAACGTTGTGGTACAAGAACAATAATTTACACTCAATTAAGACAATTAATTCTAAACAACATATACATAACTAGTCTAACACGCATTTGTCGAATTTGCTGGACCAAAACTATGTTCGTACTATATTCCAGAAACAAAAGATAAAGAATACCTCGTAAGCAATGCATTTAAATCTATTAAGAACTTCAAAATGTACAAATATCGAATAATGTGATACGTTTAGTTATTAGGCAATTACTTGAAACTAATAAAAAGTACTATTGAAACTTCTTAAATGTATGTATTATAGTATAAATTAGTGTTATTCGTACTAGACTTGGTGTTTTATATATCTGTATAGATACAAAAACGATAAAGTACTGCGAGAATCGAACAAAGAAAATTAAATCGAGTCAAACATAGAGTAAAGGACAATCTTAATTCAAATTTCAACGAATGTGTTCGGGGAATAAGGGACTTTTGAAATATTCTAAATATTTGTTAATAAAATAATATTTTTATTATTTAATTGAATGATCACAGACCGATTGCATATTATACAGATTACACAAAAATAAGAAAAACATATTTCTTAAAGAGATTAAAGATATGCTATATTTCAATCACAATTGATTATAATTATTAAAAATACATCGTTAGTGCATTTATAATAACATATTTTAAGCACGAATACTTTATTTCCAAGTTATATGATATAAAATATTTAATGGTCTGTTTTAAAATAAGTCAATATTATTGGCTAGTTTTTAACGATACTAAATTATACTTATTAACCTTTGATGCATTTCTTAATGTCAATAAATAGTGAGAACTTTATATTTATATAATACGGATGTAATAATTAATGCAGTAAACTACATTTATAAAGAACATGTAATTTAAATCATTATCAACAACAGGCTGTAATGTATTCTATACTTACTAGATTAGTTCTTTTATATCGTTATATTAACATGTATGTAATCTAGAAATTTCGTGAGACTACAATACTAAGTTTAAAAAACCATAATATTATTAATTATTGTTATCCACAAATGATTTCAAATACAAGCCATAAATAACATCCCTGTGATACTAACCCAGAACTGAAATAATTTGCCTATTTTTGATGAAATTATGTATCTGACACTAATTTTTGACAATTTCAAACCTCAAAATAAAAATCAGAATTAATTTGTAAAATACTAATCTTTTTATGTTTAATATTTTTTACATCAACATAAACATATACGTTATGAATAGTAGATTTGAAGAGTTAAGAAATTGTCAGATAGCTCAATGATGATTAGAATAAAAATGTATATAACCACAATTGGACCGAACAAGATGTGGAAAATACAAATAAATTGACAATGTGATGAGTAATGTAAGATACAATTGTTGGTGAATTTTATGTAAATATGTTAGGTAAGATACATACAAGTCCAATTTTCTGGCACTGTTAAAACTTAGGTAAAAGCTGTTTCAATCCGTCGGCTTGAGTAAAGATAGTGCGGCAGCAGCTTCAGGAAACAATTGATGATAATGATGCAGTGGAACATAAGCAGCTGTTATTGTACGACCTGAAAATTAATCATATATGCATATAAGTAAATGTGCGGAAAAGTCACGTACATATACAGTTAATAGGTTGGGTCATTCTCTGACAAAACAACCAATAGGGTGTGACAAACTCTAATTAAATTTATTCAAATTTCAACCACATATAATATACCTAGAAAGAAGGCTAATATTCAAATATTATTAGTGAATTTTGAATGATTTATGTTTTAGGACATACTCAAAAGTTTCATGGAAAGTTTAATTTTTTTGTATGTTTGAAAAAGTTATATTTTTGTTTAAACATCCAAACACACGAAAGGAATATATTATTTCCAATGTTAAAGTACCAATTTACACATTAAACTGTTTAAGTTTTAAAGTATGTTTTATATGTAAGCTAAAGAAAAATGTTAATAAAAAACTTTCGAAATTTGCCATTTCTTTAAAAATTGCTAATATTGGAAAGTATACCAAAACAAAAACACTACATATTTTGTTATCATTGCACTTGCTGATAAATATATTTTAATTTTCATATATCAGTTTAATGTTCTTAAATGTAAAAAGAAATATTTTTGACAAAAAAAACATTTTATATTAAAAATACCAAGTCTACATACAGCATTTTTAAACATCGAATAGACTTAATTAATATTAAAATATTACTAAAACAATATCTACTGAACAAAGTAAAATTAAATTCCAGTTGTTCATGAGGCACATGTTGCAAATCAACATTTTAAATATATGTTTATAATATACCTATTCTTTTGGTTTTAAAAATGAATCAGAAAGTGACCTTGAAGTTTGATATAATATAATATAATAAAACAAAATTAGTACCATTTTAACACAAGACAAAATAATTTATAATTTTCCCATAATTTTTGTTATATTGTATTTGTAATTAATTTCATCGTTTTTATAAAGTTAATCACTACATAATATTTAATTTAATGCAATAAAAACGAAACATTGTTCAATTAGTCAAGAATAGAGACATGTCTTGGTGTCATAAATAATATATTAAAGTGGTTTATGTTTTCAATCAATAGTCCTGTAGAACTTTAATTCAGGTTAAAAAAATAAGATAGATTGACAATATGATTATTCTATATTATCAGAATTTTATAGGCCTTTCAATGTGCATCTTATCAAATATTATCTGCTGGGGAAAACAAGTAATGAAGCAACACCTTAAGGTACAACAATTTATGTGAATTTTTAATAGAAAGTATAAAATATATCATAGAGTTTTTACTATTTTAATAAATGTTATGTAAATGGGTAAAGTAAAAGTAATACTAAATATGTTTTATAATTTTATTTTAAGAGCAATTCAGACAATGATACGTAAGTTATCTGTAAACTATAATTTAAGGCATGTATATCTAAACTGTATACAACATCACAGTTTAACTGCTGTCAATTATTCTAACATTATTTTGAAATAGCGTTTTGGTTGCTGCATAGTGGTATTAAACTGCATGTACAGAATCGATAAAAGTCGAAACTCTATGTTTAATTACTCAATGGAATATATTATTAAGATTAACTTAAAATTAAATATTCAGTGGATAATAAGTGTGTTTTAATATTACTTAACTAAAAAAAGAGCATAAAAAGTAACTGTTTGATTTTGTTTTAGGTAAATTATACAAACGTGTGGGGTATACAAGCCGGTGGACAAGGGTTAATGCCCAAAGCAGCAAAACAAAGATTGGGCAAAACTCTTACTTAAGTTAAACAAATTTTCTTTAAATCAAAAACTAACTTTGCATTAAAATTGATACAATTAAACAATAATGTTTAGTATCAACTTCAAGGTCACCTTCTGATTCAAGATCAATTTCAGTTTTAATCCAAGGCAAAGAATGTGTATAAAAATATACCAAAAACATACATGTTTAAAATGTTTATGTGGCAATATGCCTCATGAATATCTCTGATTAATTTTAACTTATTCAATAGATATTGTTTAATTAATAATAAAATCTATTAGGTGATAGAAAAATATATATGCACGGAAACTTGGTATTTTTATAATCAAAAATAATTTTTCCTAACACTTAACATCAAACTGATATTTAAAAATTAAAATATATTTATCAGCAAGAAGAATGATATCAAAATAAGAGTGTTCTTAGGTGTTAGAATACTTTGATATATTTTTCAATATTGGCTATTTTTAAAGAAATAGGGCTAGGCAAACATAAAAATTTTTAATGAGATTTTTCATTAACTAACCCATAATAACATGCTTTAAAACATTGAATTGGTACTATAAGAGGCGAAGTAATTAATAACGTTTGCGTCGAATGTTAGACAAAAAATATAAGCTTTTCAATAAAAAATGATATTTTACAAACGCCGACTACTGTGCATGAAACTTTGGAATCCACCATTTTTTAAACCATTCGTAGTCAACAATAACGTTTAAAAGTTAGTTTTTTTCTAGCTATAATATTTATGGTTTAAATTTGAACAAACTAGGAAAATGTGTGCTACAGCTCATTTCTCAAATTTGTTGTTTGGTAGGAAAACGACCCAGGTTTAATAATATGAAATAAGATTTTAGATATATTCCATGTTAATTTAATATTTGTTTATGTAGCTAAACAAATAAATAACAAGCATTCTTTAAATGAATTTCCAATAAAAATGATGAGAAAATAAAATATTACACTCTAGTCCAGGAATTGTAAATCACAAATGAACACAAAATATTGTGTTGATTTATTTATTACTTTTTAATCACACAAAATTAATTGTAGTATATTTTCAACAAAATAACTACATAACAATAATACACGTTGTAGTTTTCCAGACGACTGTTTGCAATACTCAGATCAAGCATTCATAAAATCTCAAATTTAATTTTGACTAAAATTCAATGAGTCACAAAGAATCTACACATTCGAATATTGCAAAAGAAATTGAACAAAATTAATGTGCCTGGCATGTTATCAAATTGAGGCTACCCTGGCATACATACATTCATGCCCATATTTTTAGGACACTTTATTGATTCATTAACCAAAAATATCGCCAGTCTGCTCTAACAAATGTTGTGTAAGCGCACTGAAAGAGATGAGAGAAAGAAGATCTCGAAACTTGCGACAAGTACTACCACAAGGTAGTATCCTTCCGCCTCTTCTTTTTCTGGTTTGGATTAAATATTTCCTCGACGCCAACACGAAGGAAGAAGTCCTTATATTCGCTGACGATCTCTTGGCAACCCAAGATGCAGAAAGGAGCCAACGCAGTTGAACAGTTGGCAAGGACATGAAAGATGACCCTCTCTCCAGAAAAGAGTGAATGCATTATTCTAACTCAGTGGAGCAAGGAATCCCATAAAAGCTTAAAGTCAAAATCAACAACCGAAAATTTATACCGTTAAAACAGCAACCTCCTTAGCTTACCATCAATAGATTAGTTCAATTTGGCAGACATATCGATAAGATCCGGAAGAAGGCATAATATTCTAAAATTAAACAACTATCGACTCTCGCTGGAAGATCCTACGGGCATGAAGACTAACTCCCTCAGGAGCGTGTGAATCACCTACATCAAGTCGCCCATCAAACCATACGGAGGCATGGTTTCTATTAATAGCCCCCTGCAACCTCCCATGTTCAAAGATTAAAAGTCATCCGGAACTAGGCGGTTAGAATTATCATGGGATGTCCTGCAAAGTCGAAAGTAGAAGACTTCTGCAAAGTAGCAATAATCGAACCCATCTAAGTGCGCGTTAGTTCAAAGGTATAACTCTCTACGAGAAAGTGCTGAAGTCAAAGATAATATGTATGCATTTGGAAGAGAGACAGTTATGAATTAATTACTGTGTAATCAATTATCGGTATTATAAAAAAATATCACAGTTCTGGGTTATCTTATATTAACAATCTATACATAGCTTTAGAAAACTTATAAAAGTACAGATTAATTTCAAAAAGTATAAATAATATATATAAAATACGTAATACCAAATCTTTAAAAATCAAATGCTAACTTGGCTATTATTGAATGCAGCTCACCAGAAAAGTATCTACCATGCAGTGCGTTCACACACTGAGCTGCAGCCTGGATATTTACTGCTTTACCGTAGACATTCCCTTGGGGGGATATGGGATCAACATAGATATGCAGCAGGCCGCCATACTTGGTCGTCTCCTCGATGACATCATTGCGAATATCCTCCAGGTTCGCAGTGGGCATCGGATCAAACATGTTTGACAGCATAAAACACTGGGTGGAGGCAGCAACACTCATCTCGGCCTCCTTGTTCGCTGCTGCTGCTATGGCAGCTAAAGTTGCCGCCGTTGATGCTGCTGAGACAGCCGCAGTACGATGGTGCAAATCTATAGCAGTTTGTGCGGCCCTGGGGATCTCCATTCCAGTGCCCTCGGCTAGTTTTGCCATGAGAGCCAGTCTGCCGGTGGTGCCTAAGTCTACGCCAGTCTTATCCAGTTCTTCATTGTCAAGAGCGACACTTCCGTCGGATCGATCGCTCACGTTATTTACCTGGAATGTCAATATGTGTGAAGCAATCTTTCACATAATGTCTTTTCAGAAAATTAGAAACACAATTAGCAAAATAGCATTAATAATTAATTAATTAGCAATTTTTGTTTCAACATAGTAATGTATTATGAGACAAAATATAACTCTAATTAAGTATAGATTTCAAATTATACTGATGTATGCAGTTTAACACTACATAATAGATCACTTTACAATAGCGATTAGACTAGATTGGATTGACAATAGCTACTTTCTGGATAATGATTGACAGGTTGACGGAATAAATATTCTCAGGCATGTCTCAGGTCAATCGCGCGATCAATATAAACGAGGTTAGATTAATCTAGTCGCTATTAAAAAGTAACAATAATTGTAATTTAGCAAATATTTAAACTTAACGTTTCATTATAGCCAGTAGACAGTAGTGTAAACATATTTCGATTTTTTATAAAGCATATCATCACTGTTATTAATGTCTAATGAAAAGCAATTCATTAAATACCTATAAAAGGTTGGCAACAAAAATAAAAATGTGCTTTTTACGAAAAATGTTTTTTTGTATAAATTAATTATAAATAAAAGTAGTTAAAACTACATACTTTTAAAAAGTCATAAATATTGAAAATAGACGTTTTTTAATCTTTAATTTGAAATCAAATATTACGTATCTAATAAAACGAAAGTGATAAAAATGTTAATAAAAAGAAACAAAAACTTATCAAATACACTTGTGGAACACACAAACCAGGTCTAATGGCGTAATGAAGTCATTTCGACTGAAAAAAGATTGACGAGTAGATATTTATAAAGAGCCTATATTATACCTATATATATTATATGGGTGGTATTAAACAACATTTCATAGTGCTATAGTCAATCGCTCTCTAATCACGATATAATTGAAGCTGTCATTGGACATGCGTGGATTGGACATGGGAATTTTAAATGCAGTCGGATTGTAAAAAGGACTTTACAATAGCAATTAGATTAAAGCTTTATAATCATTAGTGTTGTAAGTGGATAAAAAGGTACATAGCTGGCGCTACTTGAGAAAATGTCTCGTCACGCGATCATTCCAATCTATTCTAATCCAATTGTAAAGTGACCAAATATGTATTATTTTTAGTCTGAAACGAAAATCGTTTCACTTTCGTTTCATTCTTCACCTTCCACCTAAAACGCAACTTTTATAAGATAGTAAAAGTGAATTATGGCAATTGCTATAACTATGCTATAGTTGTAAAGAGGCGTTTTATTAATCATAATAGTATTAATGAAATTAATATCATCAATGCTTCTATAAATTTATTTTATCCGAAACATATTAATCAAACCATTTATTATTTGTCGTGTTTGTCTTATTATCATATACCACGTAATAAATCACATTTATAAGATATGCACCATATAATTAAACCAATATATACATAGTCAATGGCAATTAAAACTAATTCCGTTGAACTTATTGCGCATTTTACGATTGTGGTAAACATAAACGACATATTGTAATTATTAAAAAAAACGAAATATATATGCTAATTAATTTACATATTATTAAACAAAATTATATTTTAAAATATATCAATGTTGTATTTTTACTAGTAACCTTTCTCGTGGTAATTAAATATATGAAAGGGATCTTAATTTTTGACAATAATCTTACTCTTTCAAATTGTTGCGTAATTTTTAAGATAACCAATCTTATCTATGTTTAAAAAAGTAAAACAAATATTTATGATAACATGCTACAATTCAATAATTGATCTTAAGATTGATTTAATACTGTTTGATGACGGTCAATGATTTTGATATTTGAAATATTACGATTTTCCAATTAATAAAAAATGACATATTATTATATATAAAATTAATAATAAGTGTATGTTCACTTATTAACTACACATTAAAAAATATATATGCAAAATTAGCTAATTATTTAAACTGCCAATATCAAATAAGTTTTTCAATGCTGCACCTCATATGTCAAAGTATGTATTATTAAACTCAAGGAAATGCTTTTTATTTAATTTTATTTGTAATAGTTAGTGTGATATTACTTTAAAAAATAAAATAGTCCTAATAATATGATTTGAATATTATGATAAAATCGAGCTGCAAAATTAAATATTTTATAAAATGTATTAATAATAGTAAAATAACGACAACTGAAAATGTTTAGACTCAAATGTGATGTGTATAAACAAACAAAAAAACATATTTCAATAGTATTAAAATTAATCATTACATTGCTGACTTTCATTGGACGTCCCGCTAATTCAAAGCCGTTGAGCTGTTCCAAGGCCTTTTTGGCATCGTCCTGGCTAGCATAGGTAACAAAACCATAACCCTGTGATTGATTGGTAGCAGGCTCCTTAATAACTTTAATTTCTACAATTGTGCCGAAAGGCTCGAATATGCCTCTTAGCATATCCTCTGTAATATTGTAATGCAGGGACCCAACGTAAAGTTTCATGGGTCCTTTTGTACGAGCTACTGGATTAACAATTGCAGGTGGCTGTCCCATACGATTCTTTTCTGCTTGACTCGGTTGAACCTGGCAATAATCAAGATACATAATATTAAAATTTATCGATAAAATTATAACCTAATTAGTATGGCAAGAGAGTGCCGTTGGTTCGATATATATAATTATTAACACACACTCGTCTTGCTTACATTAAATACAAAAAATGACACAAGTTTCTCTTTTTGGTGCATCGAAAAGAAGTTAGACGATAAAAACCAAAATCATGATGTTATTCATCATCGTTTTAAGATGTAATCTAATATTGCTTC
This sequence comes from Invenusta paracnida, assembly GCA_036023295.1. Taxonomy (NCBI): domain Eukaryota; kingdom Metazoa; phylum Platyhelminthes; order Proseriata; family Coelogynoporidae; genus Invenusta; species Invenusta paracnida. The sequence continues at coordinate 11,999 of JAYRBW010093815.1, forward strand.
TTAAGTTCTGAAACTGTGAACAAATAAGTAAAACTGTCAGTTGTTTTCAGTTTAAAAAAAGTAACCTATGAATACTAAATATTAGAGACGAACGTGCCGAAGCGAGCCTAAAAATATAAAACATATGCCTTTCAATCGAGAAATTTCCTGAGGTATCCCGAGCCCCAACAATGTAATTTCCTTAAATAGAAAGTGTTCCCACAGATATGTTCGACCATATTAATGTATGCTAATTTGTGCTACCGGTGAGTCTATTGCTTACAAGTATTGAATAATTATCTGTTGAGTAAAATGTCTCTTGGTAAAGCAAAGTTTAATTAAATGCTTATCTTTTTGGAATGGCCAATTATTGTGTTTGAATTAGATTAATAAATAAATTGTGAAAATACCAGAAAAGGATCAAGCGTTGAAAAGACTGGGTCGTGAAAGGAAAAAGCGATTTTTAGTATTTTTGGGGTAAACCCAGCGGCGCAGTGATTGTCTGAATTTTGAAGTGAACTCAGCGAGTGTGAAGACAAGTGTGAATTTTGGTACGTACCATTGGTCATAAAATTACTAATCAAATATTGAGGTTAAATCACGTAGATTAAATCGTAGCAGATAGCTAACGAGATTTTGTAATTGTTAACTGATTAATTGGATCGCTACTATAATATCCTAATAATAATCTTGATTGTTTTTACTGCCTTCCTTTTTGGTAAAGAAATTATTGCGAAATTTTAGAGACATTGTTATTATAACTTAGTTAGTATAATTTAATTATTATATTTAATAACTGAGTAGATAACTGATTTGATAACAAAAGTTACTAGGTTGAATAGATACGACTACCCCATCTTCCAAAGAAGAGCAATGGGTAGAAGTACAGATGAAACCAACAAAACAGGAGTAGCAATATACACTAGAAGCGGAATTAAATATAACGAACTAAGGGAAAGACCGACTGATACCGATGGTAGGTATACTGAAATGTGCTGGGTACGAATAAATGTCATAAACAGGCATCCATGGCAGTCCAACCCGACTTTCCGAAAGATAAAGTTCTAGCCTAAAAGAGTCCTACAGGCATCCAGTGGGTTCCGGGCCACTATTAAATTTGCGGCAAAGACGCCGATGCAGAAGCCCTAGAAGGTCAGGTGCCACGTTCCCCCAAACCCCCCTCGTAGACCTCAACTCTGCGCGGGTCACCATCTTGACAATCTCCCATTGTTACACGTCTGACCCGCATTCCACCACCCACCACGCGTTTCTCAAATTATAAAGCGACATTAGGATTTCGTAGATTCATGAATATTAATAGCCAAAAATTTTTCAATAAATTGATCTTGATAAAATAATCAAAAAATGGGGATTATAAACGAAAACGTTATAATATTAGTGCTTGCTATATATATATTATAGTGCTTATATAATGGTTTCCGTCATTGCTAAAATCTTGTCAAATTAAGTAGACCAAGAACTGAAATGATTACGCAATGTTATCTAAACCACCTATTGCATAAATAGGTGTATCATATAACAATCTTAGTAGTAGTGTCAAAATTCATATATAATATGTATTGTATATAGCGTACAATTGGAAAAAGTATAGTAAAACAATTTATTATAAAATATTATTTAAAAATCTATTTAAAAAAATACCTTATTTAATTAACTTTAATTTCATAACATTGAATGAAATATCCCCAAATTAGTATGTAAGAGATCGAATATTCACCTGAATAGGAACTCCTAAAAGCTTAGTTCCGGTCAGAGCCAAAGCTAACTGAACAGAGGCCACTTCTCTAAATTCAACGTAGGCAATCCCTTTGGATCGTCTGGTCTTATTATCCGCAATGAGACGAACGTCCCGAATCTTTCCCACCGAAGAGAAGAACTCTTCCAGGTCTCGTTGCCTAATGCGCGCAGACAGTTGCCACACGAATACTGTCCGAGAATCGCGCTCTTCTGGTGTCATTTCAGGACTTCCAGCTCTACAAATAATATACAAGAATAAATATAACACAACGTAAGTTAGATCTATCAATGTCAAACTTAATTTCTATGAAATCTTTTATAACAAATTAATAAAAACAGAAGATAGAAAATAACCATAACGAAAAAATATATTTCCTCTATCAACAGTAGAAATGCACCAGATATGTAAACCAATTAAAAATGGGCAACAATATTATAAGCAATTTTATACAATGCAATTAAAATGAAACCAGTAAATTAAGCATCACCAAAACCAACTACTCGTGTCAAGACTACTAATATGAAACGTTAGTTGTGAATACAATAACAAACACAAAATTTATCCGCATTTTGTTAAATATATTTTATCAAATGTATTACATAAATGTATGGAAAGTCACAATAACACAAAATAATGTTCAAGTTTAATTCTATCATTTATTTAGATAGCCGTGGTTCAGTCATAATTACTTCTTAAAGGAAGAAACATTTATTTTATACTACAAAAACAAATTTATAAATTATTTATTAAAGGGTTCGAAGCAATAAAAAACATGCGTTTCACAAAAGATATTTTTTAGAATTGCTAACTGTTGACTTTGCATTATCGAATTGTAACATCCAAAATAAATAATATAATTTCATGCAAATTAATAGTCATAAATATTAACTTGGCAATATGTATTAACCATTAACGACTTTTAAAATTTTAACTTAAAATCAAAAATGATAAATGTCATACTACATATATCAAAAGTGACAAAATCATAATTAAGATGATCTAAACTAATTGAAATATTTATAGACTATAATTCGCTCACACAATCTAATTTAATCACAATATAATAAAGTTATTTCAAATTGAAAACGATTTACAGCAGATGGTTAGAAAAAGTCGATATAATATGTTAGAGGATAAGTGATTATTGAACATTATGCAAAATGCTATGAAGTTAATCAGCGCTCTAGTGGGGACCGCAATCGCGACTAAACTGCAGCTGTCAATAAATAATATAAAGAAATTAGCGAGAGATAGGCATACAAATTTAAAAATATGCAATTAGATTGAAAGAACGACTTTAAAATAGCGATTAGATTGAAACTTTGCAGAGATTTGATTTAAATTACATATATTTATTAAAGATTATTAAATTCTTATTAGACAAATTTTGTTAGATAAAAAGAAAATTTACAAACGTCTATAAAAAAAATGACTAGCCACGTGATCAATAAAATCTAATCGGGAAATGATCTATTGTGTATCTAAATAGGCCGTAATATCCATGTTGGTAAAGGTCCGGACTGGACCTTTACCAAAACAAACTATTTTTAGCAACATGATACTATTAAGTTGTGCTTATCTTACAATACACCACCTTTTTGGTAGTTGCGTGTTTTTAACCAGACATTGGTTTACGTGTAATGTGGTCTGTCAGTCTAGAGAGCATAATTCAAATGGCTATGGGTACAACTTAGAAAATAAAGATTAGGTATTAAGTTACATTACAAATATTAGAATATAAAATTATACGTTACATATTACCTAAAGAGCAAGAATATGGAACGATATAATGACAATATTTACTTACTTAATCGCTATAAAATTACACTATGTTTATAAACGCTATAGACGCAGTTATGATAAAAAACTAGAAAAACAATAAGCATAAATCAATTCACTTCACTAGTAGACATTTTAAATGAACTATGGTAAATGCTGTAATTACCTTCTTGGTCTGGGTTCATGCATATTTCTACCCTCGTCTCTGCCACGACCTCCCCTATCTCTGTAACGATCACGATCTCTGTCTCGATCCTTGTCACGTTCTCTATCCCTGTCGCGGTCTCTATCTTTATCACGATCTCCTCTTCTCTCCCTGTCACGATCCCGGTCATTTCGATCACGGTGACCACCATCTCGACTGCGTGACCTTCGACGTTCCTTCTCCTTATCTCCTCGACTACTCTTGTCCCCACGTTCAGTGCGGCTACTTCCCTTATCAATACGGTCGTCATGACGACGGTGCTCACGACTGCGGGATCTGGATCGCCGTCTAAAGAGATGTCAAGTGTAAAGGAAAGGTACTAACAGATAAATAACAGATAAAAGGTACTCTAATTCAGTGTGCAAAGAAAGCCCCTTCCTTCCTTTGAATAAATAAAAACGATACACTATATCTCTTTGAATAACTTTTACAGTAACTTTGTGAAACCATATTTTTTCTACCTTTGTCAAGTTTTTAGCTTCTAAATATATTATAACACATAAATTAACTTTAAAATTTCAAAACCAATTGAACAACCTGTTTTAATGTTTGCTACTCTTACGAAATTACTTATGCAATATAAGTACTTCATATTTTCAATCGTTAAAATTTTTCTGGTTTTATATATTATGCAGTTACTTAAAAAAAACATGGTTTTCAATTTTAGGATCATAATTTCCTCAAATTCGTTTATTTGATATATCAAATTTCGTTAAGACAATAAGACAGTTGTATTTACTTCCACTTTCGGTCATTGATTCCCATATCTCCCTACTAGTATTTTTCTAAAAAGCTAATGCTAGCAATTTGATTTTTATATTTTGCATTGTTTTATAATACTTTTATTAATAAATCAAATCAAATTTCTACAGAGATTTTAAGTACTTCGCCATGAAATCTACTTTCCCAAAATTAAATATTTAAGGCCACTACACTTAGCTGCTAAATAGTTAAACAGTAGACAAACAGTAGTTAAACAGTATACTAAAAGTCACTATAAACTGACTAATTTTTAATTTACGCTTATTTTTTTTAATAATCAGCAAAACTGGTGGATCAGCTTAATAAATAAAGTAAACGTTATATTCTAATTATTCCAAAAAATGTATATGGCTGAAAACGATATAGACATTTGAATAGAAAAACAAATTTAGTAAGTGGTAGAATTTAAAAACCGCCCTAAATAGAAACGTTCCTTCAAATTAAAGTATCTTTTAAGTTTGGATAAACTTTTAAAGTTAGTATGGTTTTGACATTCCATAGCATCTTTTTTATTGAATATCAACTAGGTATATAATTAACAATATTATAAAACCACTACAATACATTAAGCCGTTACTACTGTTTTTATACAGCTAGGTGTATAGTAGCCTTCACAAAAAGCAAAATATAAAAACGGATTATAAACATGTAACCAAGCATACAATTATAAAAAGTGGAATTTATCAGCTTAAAGTAGTAGTAACGTGTTTTGTGTTGTGTAATGTATCTGAAAGAACAAAGAATACGTAATTAAATAAACAATAAATTACGACTCCATTTGCCTATAATTATAATAAATCTGTGAGCAATCCTTGAAGTATCCCTTCACAGTTCTTCAGCCAAACAGGACATGGGTTCAAGTTCACCGATCTGATGGTTCTAGAAAGACATGGACGAGAGAAGTCATAATAGTTCATCATGTGTGACACATATTTTACCTCCACAACACAGCAGGATGGGGATGACAGACAGACAGCAAGAGTGGATGTGCCCCTATGTGAGCGAGGACTCTTGTGGCGCATCAATTATTCTTTTAGATCTCTCTTCCATCCACGTGGGATCTACAAGATTGAGTAAGCCTGTTTAATCGGATTGGGGCATCTGTGTCAGTCAGTGATTGGTTGGGTGGGTGAGTTTATCTCTAGATCATCAGGGGTGTCCCAATTACTACAACGGTAACCCAATTAAAACCTTTGCTTATATAATTAAAAATTGATGAAAAACAGTGTATTTGAGTTTTTATTAAGCTAGATATCGATATTTATCGACTAACTTTATCATTTTCTCCGCTTTTCCTTTATTTTTGAATGAATTTGTACAAAAATCAATAAAATAAACCCCAAAGAGAGCTGTGTTAAGTAACAAAATACAACTTTCAGAATTATTTCATGTAAACAGAATTATAAAATAGATGTGCAACTTGTAATAGTTAAATACCTATATAATGTACTAAACATACACAAGCTTTGATATCCTTATAAGTCGTCATAATATTCCTAAAAAGAACGATTCCTACTAGAAATTGATCGAATTTTATCGACAGAAATGTAAATGATATAAGAAGTACACTAACCCTTCGTGCTTGGAATGAGGCATGCTTTTTTAGGAACCAAATTTCAATTTTTACTGTGATTGAACAATACAAAACATGACAAAAATAGTCTATGACTATAACGTATTTATCTAACTATAATTGAAAACAAATAAAATTCCAACGATGTAAATAAAGTCATAAAAAACTGAGTCAGTAGAAAAAAAATGTATTTCTGCCTAAAGGAAAAAGTATGACACTCTTATAGATCATTTTTTTTATTTTGAGTATGAATATGCATGATGTAAATTCGAACTAGCAGGACAAAATAGGAGGGTGGTTCAAACAAATGATTCAATCTATTTTATGTTGTTAAAATTTATTAAATTTTATAATTCTAATTTTAATAACATATTATTATTATTAAAAGCTGGAGAAATATTATACTCAAAATAAAAGTAAAAAGTTGATAGCCTTAAAGTGAATTTGGTAAATATTATTCACTATAAATTTTTGACCATACTCTGCGCCAAATTATAATAGAATACATATTCCCGATAAAAAAATGCTTTAATTTTCCAGGTTTTACTGATTCAAACCTACATATTTATTGTAACATGGTCCTGTAAAAATGCTTCAAAAGCATAATTACTCATACTCGATGTTAAAGTATAAATTTAATAAATAATCCGGTTAAATAGAAACAATTTCATTTAAAAAAATACACACATACTTAAAATATTTAAGTGTAAAAATTATAAACATAGTCTTACATAAAATTAAATGACCATTTTGTAAAAAATGATCTCCCAGAAAAACGTTTCAAAGTTTTCCGTGACCACTATTATATTCCAGAACTGCACGAACTATGTACAAACTTACACTATTCTAAATTAAAAAGGGCCAATCCAGTTTTAAAATAAAATAAAAGCAGCTTAGTTTAACAATAGATGTAATAAGAGTTACAGACAAATACTTAAAAATGAATAGTCGTAATATATTAAATTACACCGAAAGAAACACGATTAAAATTTGTAATTAAACTATTGTGCTTTATTATGACGAAATAACCGATATATCTCTAAGGTTTAAAGGGAAATAGTTATTTTTTTCGAAACTTTTACATTATAATAACTAAAAAATATAGAAGATAAACTTCAGTAAAACACATATTATAAATCCAATGCTACGTTTACTGATTTCGAACGATGTATAGATTAGATCTTAAAACTTCAATCTTTAACTTAACATTATAATAGAATTTAATAAATGAAATTACAAGTTCAAATTTTAAGTTCAATTTAAATAAGAATTGACTAGCTTTATAGGGTATAATTAATTAATTCTAAGACCCTGATAAGCGCACCCGATGACCTCTGGGAGAGAAAACAGTCACGACGTCACGAATGACAACATACCTGTCCATTAAACGGATCAAATTGTTGCTTTGAAGAGAACAAGGCATCTGGACCGATTGTCAGTCATAAGAGGTGAACCTACACACAAGATCAAGAATTTAAATGACTATCGGCGAGGGTTAGGAGTAACAATCACTTGAATGATGGGTTCAAATTTAATGACAAAAACTCGGTAAAAAGAAACGACCATGAGGTCTTTCGGTAAATATACTCCTTTACTTACTGTCACTAGATTGTCAAAAGAAGCTCTATTTTAACATTGCATATCAATCACAACAAAGTTTGAAAATATGGAACCTGGTTTTGCAGATTAGACATGAAAATTACTTTTTATCTTTCTCCCTAGATCGAGAACGCGACTTCTTTTCCTTTTTACGCTTGTGTTTATCCTCGTCTGTACCATTCTTCTCTTCAAGAACTACTGGAATCTACAAAAACAAATGGGTTATCAAATAAACAAGGTAGTAAAAGTAATAAAAAACTAAAATATCTATCCCAAAAACTAATTAGTAGATTGACCATTCATTGTTTACTAACATTTTAAATTAAAATTGTTTACTCCTTTAATCAAACAGTTACCTAGGCAATAGATAGTAGTTTTTTGTATATCACATTTAAGTAAATGAAGTAAAGGCACGCAATCATACATTAAAACATAGTAATATAATATTCAAAAATAAATAAAGACAATAGGACGTGGCAGTCGTTTATTGTTCGGTAACCTCTCGTGTAGTACTTTATCAAACCCACACACAACTGCACGTAGATATCAAATGCAAAGCTATTAGCCAGTAGATCGAAGCAAGTTTTGACGCAACCTGGGGTGAAAAACTACGATTGTTTTTTGGATAGATCGAATAAATCGCATTACATATCAATACTAAATAAAATATTCATAATATCAAAATTACTCACAACATTTTTTCTATAGGTACCAGAATAATTAAAACAAACTTACCTATTGCTATAAAGCTGTGCCGAAGACAAAGTGACATATTCTTAGTTACAAATGGTAACTACAATTGAATATGTGAACATAACTATAAATTTATTTATACACAAAAGGTAAATAATCCATGATGTCTGTTTCACATTTCCTATTATCTTAATTATAAAATGGTATAATGTACTGTTTGCACATTTGAAAAAAATTATGTCACCTTTGAACAGATAACGTGCTAGTTCTATATAACGTGTTCCAACAATTATCAACATTATTTATTTTTGTGCTATGAGTGTGTTCCACGTTTACGTGGGTTGATCCCTGTTCCATGAATAGCAACATTCCATTTGAAGCGGTCATGGGCGTTGTTGTTGTTGTTGTTTCTCCCAATGCGAGGCGAGCCCCATAAATTCGGCCTAGAAGCGGCCGATCCCCCTAAGAAAGCTGA
>JAYRBW010093826.1:0-20822 GCA_036023295.1 Invenusta paracnida
TATATTTTTTTGTTTTTATACGTTTTTTATTAAATTTGGAAAAAATTTAATTTGGGACGCTAAAATACGGGATCGCCTACTTAATCTTATTAAATTCAGTGCTGCTATTGCCATTGTCCAGGCATTAGCACATATAATTACATATAAGGATATTTTTAAATAAGGGTGCACTAATTTTTAAGCCTACAATCCATCCAGTGTGTATATACTATATAATATAGTAGCCAGGAACTAAAATATTCTTCTTCTTACTTCTTTCTTACCAATTATTCTTAAAACTTTATACCAAGTTAAATTATTCTATTACTACTATACAGTTTACAAAAAACAAAATAAAACCTGATAAAACCTAAATATCTGATATTAATTCTAAAATACCTGATATAATTACCAATTACAAAAGTTAAAAACTGGTGCCAGTTAAAAGAATCCAGGATAAAACCTGATACAGGAGCAATTAAAATATTATTTTGTTCTAATTTTATTCTTTTATATTCAGGCAAATATAGCTCCAATATTTAATATTATACAGTATTTGATTTAATTAAGCTCTGATTCTATTTTATTCACTATAATTCCATTTTATTCAATATAAAATAGCTTCAATATTCTATATAAAAAATATATGATTTGATAAAATTCAATCTATTATACTATATAGCTCTAATTCTGTGATAACTCCAATCTAATATAGTTGATTAAACTATATATCACTCTTATATATCCTGCAATAAATATGAAAAATTTCATAAATATATATGTATATAGCCACTTTATTATTTATGAGTCTAATATTGAATAAGTTTGCATTCTAGTCTAACACACATACATATAAGCTCTTTTTATCTAAAAGAAATATATTTCTAAATGTTTTTAGTTTATTATAGATACATTATTGACTCATTTTAGGGACATATTAGGGATTTCATCATCTTAACAGTGATATGGGAGGCCATGAGGTGATACAGCTCTATAATAACAAAATATTTGGCCCACTGTACACAGTTTGAGTAATAAATTGAAGATCTGGGTTGCTTTCTCACTAAACCTTTCATCCTTTTACATGAATTCAAGGTATCCTCAATGCAGGTGGGTACCAAGAAATTCTTCAAGAGTATATTTTGCCTCTGAACCTTCCAGACAAGAGGATATAATTCCATGAAGACAATGCAACTCATCACACTGCAACAATAACTCAATTGTTCTTGACTTTCATAGTTCTCAGACCAAAGCCCAATTGATAATCTTTGGGGCTATCTTCAGCAGCACCTTGATAACCTAGAGATCCATGGCATGGCAGTATTGTGAGCTGATATACAACAAGATTGACAGAAAATTCTTCAGCAAGTAATTATCAACTTGATTGAGTTAATCTCAGGTCATATTGAACAAGTTATCACAACCAGAGGTGGTTCAATTTGATATTTTCCTGTTCCATATCTTTTTATTTTGAAAATACACCAAAAACCTATTCAGGACTAAGTCATACTGATTGATTATTTAGAAACATGTTTAAATGTGTTTAATTATTTTTATTAATATTTTTATTGATTTAAATGAATGTACATTAGATAGTATAATTTAAATATATATTCATTGCAAAAATACAGAATTTTGTGGTGGGTGGTGTTGGAAGTGGCCTGGGTTGTAGATGCCTAAAAATATGCTGATAAATTATTATATTAATTCAATAATTTAATTTGTTATAAATGTTTGTCTTTAATATTTACAATTTTAAATCAGTGTACTGGACTAGAGTCATTTTTAAATAACATTTATTCATTTATAAATATTATCATAATTTTATTTCTAAAAAATTGCCATAAAAAGTCCAGCATTACAATGTATCCCAAAGTATTAAAGAAATGTTTATTCAGGGTGTCAAAAAGAACTGAACCCAACTTTAGTGAAGAAACACTAAAATATATAAATATATACCAATGTATAATATTGATAACATTTATATTAAAATACTGGTATTTACAATAAAACATTAATAAACAGTTATGACAATCAATGTTACAAATATTCAAAATGATAACCATTGACTTTGCAGCAATCCTTATACCATGTAATTAAACTTCTGCAAACCTTCTGACAGACAGACTGATGTTTTGCCATTCATAACGAATTGCTTCTTTCAAATCTCTAATTGATTTTGAGATAATAGACATAATTTTTTTAAACTCCTCATAAAAAGAAGGCTGGTGGAGTCATATCAGGGGATCTTGCTGGCCACTCTACTGACCCATGGTGACCAATCCATCTCTCATTGAAATTTTGATCTAGCGATTTGCAAACATTAAGTGCATAGTGTATGGGTGCACCATCTTGTTGAAAATGAGGCTTATCATCATGCAGTTCCTGAATTGCAGGCCACACATCATCTCTTAACATTTTTAGATAAGCATCTGCAGTTACACTGTGATCAAAGAAATAGAGTCCAATTAAACCAACACTACTTATTCTACTCCAAACAGTTATGCCTGGAATGTGTACCTCCTCAATTATTTCATGGGGATTGTTTGATGACCAATACACTGAATTGTGTTTATTAACATATCCATTTGTGTTAAAGTGGGCAGCATCTGACAAGAGAATATGATCAACAAATTCTGGGTTGTCTTCATGGTATCTGAGAAATGTCTCACACAATTTTAAGCACTTATCATGGTCGTCTTCTTGAAGTGCAGACAAAATATGCAGTCTATATAGCTTTAGACCCACATCATGTAAAATGTGACAAAGACTCGATCTAGAAATCTCTAGCTGCAATTCTGCTTTTCAAATTGACTTAGTTGGGCTATGTACAAAGGCTGTGCCAACAATATAAGCATTATTATCAAAAATCTTTATATAAAAAACTAACAATCTATATTATTATCAGTTCTGAAATTTCTGTGTTGTTCAGAAATCTTGCAGTTATCAACAACAGAAGCTGTTTCATTAAACTTCTTAATTAAATAAAACACACATGATTTACATGGTGGAGTGAATAAAATTCCTAATTGTCCTGTTAAAATTTGTAACTTTTAGTTGATGAAAAATATTTTTTAATTACAGCAACATGTTTGTTAATTGTTAATGTTCTTTGCTGCATAATTTTGACCAAAAAAACACCAATATACTCTGGAAATGACCATAGAAATTAATTTACAAAATGCATAGACATCTATGCATTCAACAAAGTAATACTGAGTTTAGTTTATAGAACTGCATTTAATAAACTATATATTTTAATGGTTGTTTGACTGTTTTAGTTAGTTTCGGTTCTTTTTGGGACACCCTGTATATACAATTTCATATCTGATATAACTAATATAATTAAATTATGTCTGGTTTATATGTGTAAAATGTAATAATTGATACAACCTTAAAGCTTATAACACTAGATAAAAATGTTAAAAATTGATTTTTATAGAAAGTGCTAAAGTATTATGAAAATACATATAAATATATCAAAACAATATCAACTATTTTTAATTAAATGTCTAATATTATACACATATATTAAGTATTTATAGCATATATAATTCTATCAAAGCAATAATTAATATTTAAATACATAACAATCAAATAATGTTATTCTTTATATTATTATGATATTATAATTCTGTGGATTGTTTACAAATTTATTGTATAAATGTATACATGGTAGTATCTTTTTCATAAAAGGTTACAAATTGCAGTAATACCAAATACCCTAAATCTATAACTTTTTAAATTCTAAACTTTTTTCTTATTCTTTATATCATACAGATAGATTCTAACATGATTATATAATACAACCATATCTATGATTATGCTTTTTACACATTTTTATAAAAAATATATTTTTAAATAAATTATTATTATATAAATATTAATAACTAATATTTTGTCTCTAAACTATGTTAGAATGTTGTAAATCTAATTATTGCTGGAATCTCTTTTTAGTTTTAGTGTGATGGTATCATACTTAATAATATTAATTTATTATATTGATTGTTACTAACAATGATAAATTAAGCAGCATAAAATAATAATGTATCAGAAACATAAACATTTTTATAATTTAGAAATTCATGATATTAATGTTTATCTTTTTTTAAGAATAATTTCATAAACTATGCATAATACTTAGTATGTCTAATATACCTTCAGTGTAAAAATTATAAATAACATTATTTTGTTTAATGATTAAATGGTGTCACTGATTTCAAAATTTATATATAAAAAAAGAATATTACTGCGCATTTAACAATTTCTTACTGTATCGTTCTTGCTATTTTTACTAGAAATATGTTTCTGTGTCTATATTTCTATTGTGTAATTATTAATAAAATACTGTTTTTATTTAATTTTATTATTATTTTAATTATTGTGTACTTTAAATGGTACTTTTAAATACATCTTTCAGTTTATTAAAGAATTATACGTGTTTTATATAATTTTAAATATTTATTATCATTATTTTTATGTTGTTAATATTAAACAATGGATAATCGATTGAAATTAATTATTCAAATATCATTGATATACCTAAAAACTCTCAATAATACCTACTTTAAAGTCTATCGAAGACATCTGAATTTGTAACATGTACCATGTTGAATAATTTGTATTTTATGTATTGTTAATATTATTTAACTAATTAATATTACATACATGATAAAAAATAATTTTATTTTTAAAACAACAACAAATTTTAAATTTTAGAAAATACCTACTACAGCATGACTATTACCATTGTTTTAGTTCAAAAACATATAGGTATTTGTCTGTTTTAATAATAGTCATCAGTATATCGCATCCAACGATTGAAAAGTAACTTAGTAATCCAAACGTCCAGTCTCGCCAATTAGTATAAAATCAAATATTTTCATTGTTGATTATCTTTTAGGATTTCTAATATGCATAAGGTAGTCATTGATATTTTCTAAATTAATTAAAAGTAGTTTACTCTAATAACATATTTTTGAAGGTAGAATATTTTTGTTGATGGTTATTAAATCACATATGTTTATTATATATTTTTCGTACAATTTATATTGTTTAATTTATTTGTTTAAAGAATAATTTGGATCAAATAAAGGATGACATATTAGATATGGCTTTTGAACCAATACGCTATATTGATAGTGTATTAGACGACTCTGAAGAAAGTGGTCCAGAACATACTGTAGATACGGATGCTTCAATTTGGAACAACACAGTTAGTTATTGTTACATTTGTTTTAATTTTTAATAGAGGTTGCAAATATTTTATGATATAAAATTAATAACTTTAGTTTCGTAAAATTCATAATTAGTTTTTAGGTGTTATACTTTACAATAACTACCATATGACTTACATTATATAAAAGTACAATTTATGCTAAAAATGAAATAGTTTCATTTACAAGTTATGTTTATCCACAACATGATGTCTCCCTTAAATGACTTGGATAACCTGAGTGCAGATCACAAAGACCTATTAATTGACAGACTTATAATTATTAAATTTTGCTAATTGCCGGATGCCCGACAATCATCCTTACCAATCGGTGGTCAAATGCTTGTAGTGTTCACACTGTAATTGTTTGAACCATGGTTCGATACTTTACATGTCACTATGATCTCCATACAGAGCGAAATGTGTCTGATACACAATGATTGACAAGATTATAAGAGCTCAAAATCCTATTTACGTGTTTTATAATTAATTTAATAATATATTGATCATTTAATTATTTAATTATTATTATTAAATAATAAAACAAATAAATTTTTTTTTTATTATTAAATAATCAAAACCAATAATTCTTCTTATTATTATTAAATAATCAAAACAAATCATTTTTATAATAATTTTTATCGTATATTACGATACATATAATACATGCCTTAAGAATATCCTAATTTTTTTCTTCATTTTATCGAATATATATTATAGATGTTTCGGATTACTGGAATGTATTATCTAAACTAAATGAGTAATTTCAAGTGTATGTACGAGTATAAGTCACAATTGTCATTTCTTTTAGATTATAAAATATAAAAAAATGTCGTTTTTGTGTCTTGAAATGTGATCATCTATTGCCATATTAATTGAATTCATTTAATGTATATATATGCGTATGATATAATGCAATAGGTAATTATAGTTAATTAAAAGCACTGTAAAATTATAAAATTGGAAACTCAAGAAATGATATTTCATATGATTATAACCTTCGTAGTTCTGAAATATACTTGTAAAAAATAAAGCATTAATATTCAGTTAGGTACCCAACTAATCTTGTTTATTTAAAATAATTATTTAAAATATTGTTTGTATAGGTTTTCCAATAGAGGTTTTCTGAAATTGAGACTGGCGACAGAACAAAATTATGCGTCGACGTCAGATCCAATAGAGACGGTTGAGATTTGAATTTTAAAATCGCGTATTTCGTCAGACCAAATGTTGACTAGGCCTTATCAAATGCGTCCAGGCCACATCGAGTGCTTCAAAGTAAATTTATAGTTGACACAATAATTATGTAGAGCGTTTAAAGATTATAATGTTAACCGAGAGTTGATATTTTATTAAATTAAAGCTTTTGTACATACCTATATGTATGTATATAAATACATATAAATTGCAAACTATATACCATATACACGTCAAATAAATAGTAGGTATAGTAAAACATTAATTATGTTTAATCAGAGAGATGGAACTATATACTATACCACCTATATAACTAAAGCGGCAGTAGTCAATAGCTGACGTGTTAACAAAATAGATTTGGTGACTATATTATGTTAAAGACAGCGAACATAGGAAGCATTCAGAATTCAATTGTCAAAATTCAGTTCATATATGTTATTTTGTACAAAATTATTTCATTTTTTTTACAAATAGTATAACATTACGTTTGAAGGTTTTTAATAGAGCCAATCTTATTTTTATTTAGTTTTTCACAGCGATTATAACAATATAAATTTCGTTCTTTTCAAACATGTAGTTAGCTGTCTATTTTACTCTAAAAATGAGCTATTATAACTTGTTATATAGGAAAATATATTTTCTTGCCAGTCAAACGAGGTTCCAAACTGTTGTCGCTGCTTATTATTTATTTCTACTCTAGTCATATAGGTATAGTATAATTCCATCTCTCTGTGTTTAATGCATTAGAGTGTATTATTTGTATTTTTTAGGCTAGTATTTGCATAAATACACCGATAACTTCTATTTTTATGTAATATTATACATATATATTATACTATTTTTTTAATTTTATATAGTAGATATATAAAATGGTTAACTTTGCTTGAGATTAAATTATTTTGTATAGGTATACATAGATATATATTAAATATTGCAAAGCTACCTTCATATATTATATATTTCTGAGATGTAGGTATGGTATTTAACTACATTACATAATATTTTGCAGCAATGATACGAATAATTATGCTGCAAGAATAATGAGAATATTATAATGCAACAAGAAATAAACACTCGTTTGGTTGTCTCGAGTTAAATTACTTTATATGACTGTATGCTGTATATTGTTAGAACTAACAAATAGTATGAGCATAATAATACGGATTGTATACAGAAATTTGAAATAGTATGTAGCTATGGGGTCAGTTAGTATCTATCCCTTATAGCTAGAAGTATAACTTGCCGTTTATTATTGCAATTTATAGATTGACTGACGATATTTGCTATATAGCTGTCAACTATAAAATATACTTTTTTTGTTAATTTTCTATATTTAATACTTAATCTATATATATATATATTTACTTTATATAATTATATAGAAGTTATTAGTGTATTTATTATCGTACTATAGTCAGAAAATATAAAAATATTACACTATTGCATTAAACTTAATTGGTTTTTTGCTCTATTATATATATAGATAAGAATATGCAATAATTCATTATGTTTTACACGCGCATATTATTTAATACGCTGTTCTTTTTTTAATATTTTCTTTTGTGTATATATTGTATTTATTACTATATTTTTACAGCAACCTATCCGTTTTTTTTTAAATATATAGCCGTTTTCTTGTTTACAGTATATATTATAGTTTTAGTGTTATACGGATGTATACCTTATATGTATGCGTATATACACATGTTTAGGTGCATACTATGAAAGTGATTTAAGATGTAACATTCAATGCGTTAAAGTTTACCTTATGTGTGTATATACCTATTAATTGGTGTGTAAGATACAGTGCAATACCAGTGCATTGTCAAAAATACCATTAACTTCTTATACATTTGCTAGTATGATTTCATATTGAATGCCCGTATTTAGCTAACACGTGATATTAATCACATATTCTGTTGTACAAATTGTATATTGCAACATTGATACCGATGTGGTTTCAATACTTGGTAATAAAACTACTTAAGAATATCGACTTTTGCTTATATGTATGTACATTAAGTATGGTATATTATTGAGGTTGATGATTCTTATTGTGTCCTGCTTTTTATCATTATCTGAGTCCTTATGTTTCTGTCTGAGCTTATATTCTGTCTGGTACATATTATTCTATATATAAGATATAAGATATTATGATGTGTTAAAGTTGTTAAGAGTATTTCTCAACTCGTAACTGTGCGTTAATTAAATTATTTCTGCAACTCAGCGTTCGATATGTTTTTAACACACTATACTGTGTGTGCGTCACAATTGTGTTGCGTCATCTTAACAATATTAAAATTATTCTATAGCTTTCTTTGTATAACTTATGAATAATGTTATGTAATATATGTATATGATGTCATTAAAAAAAACAGTTATTTAATTATTAAAATTTTTCTATTTTATGCTAAATTACTTTTATTTTATAATTTGAATATTTTATATTTTAAAATTTTATCATTCCATATAATTTTCATCATTTGTAAAGTTCTTATGTTAAGTAATTCTACAATTAAAGTCGGCGTCAAATAAAAATATTATAAGTTAAAATCATTCAAGCATTACGCTCAAAACAATAACATTGATGGGGATTTTTAGTTTAATATGATATACATATATATAGAAAATAAGAACAGCTTTATAAATAAAAATAAATTTATTTTAACTATATAACAATATTTAACAAGAAAACATTTTTGTGGTTTTTGCAAAGGTTCATATTTTTTAACTTTGTGTTTCTGTTTAAGCAAAATGAAACAAAATCGCTGTCATTGAAATTATATTTTGTTTTAATGTTTTCATAAGGATCTGTTTATATGGTGTTTATCTTATGTTGAAGTTTAGTAAATACCATTTACTTAATTGACATTGAAGTATTATAGTTTAAATATATAGAGGTGATTATCATTCATTTTCCAACATAGAAGACAGAACAGTACCGGTTTCGACCTATATATATAAATAAATGCAGGCGCAAACCTCTAATCTCATTTATTATAATTAAATCAAAAAATCAAAAACAAACCAAAGCCTTTTGCTACTAAAATTATATTTGTACTCTAATATTTCGCCGTTGACACACGGCTTCGTCAGGGAAAAGATACTGTGCAATTATAACGATGCTACTCGGGGTCAACTATCATATTCTCATTTATTATAGTTTAGGTGAATATATACCTTTATAATTTATTTTTAGCTTAATGTATTTAAAATAGTTAGTGTTTCGTAAACATAATTCTGCCTAGTATTGCTGTCGTAGTATTCTAATTTTGATGTAATAAGATGTAATTTATTGTTTTTTGTTTCTTACAATTAATGATTTAAATCACTTCAAGTTAACGCCTTCATTTTAGTTAATAAAATATAATTTTCGAAATACATATATAGTAAGATACTTGTCGTAGAATAGTTTTTAGCAATATATGAATACTTCATGTAATATATACGCTATTTTTTCTTCCCAAGGTCTCGACTGAAGAAACTATAGACATTATTCAGAAACTCGAAGGCAATGATACGTGTGCGGACTGTGGAGCCCGTAATCCAACTTGGGCTTCCATTAACCTCGGAGTTATTGTATGCATAAATTGTTCTGGTAAGTATGGATTTTAATTTTAAAGTTATGTATTTTAAACAATTTGTTATTTTGTCAAATGTTTGTCAAAAGTTTATAACTAGCGTATATAAATTGTTATGTATATACTTGTATACTATATTACTTCTACAGGTACTTGTAATGTAAAATTTAGCGCATGTATATGGATGAGCTATCCTTATATCCAGATTTTTGAGCACGTATTAAAACTATAACATCCAGCACGTCTTGAATGTATTACATTTTTAATTTACATTCCGTTTCAAATATGTGTTTTTATAATAATTTTAATGAATAATATCACAGAAATTGGCGAGTACATTAGAATTGAGTATGTTGACGCTACATGCCCGTAGAGTATAGCAAGGGATTGTTTTTCGCGAAATTTACAGATTGAATAATCGGGGTGACGCAATATATTTACTTTGAACATGCTATTAGAGCTATTTTATGTTTATGCTTATTATCTTCTTTAAAATAAAGGCGAGCTTGAATTAAGATTTATCAACTAAAGCCAAACTTATACGAGCTGCCATTTATACTGTCTGACTTACATAAGAAGGTTTAATATCTCCCAAGGGTTCTAAATTAAGACATTTTGGCCTTCGTTGAGAAGGGGTGAGAGCTGTAAGTAGAATAAGTTGGGATTTAAGTGTTTCGTATGGCTTTTTAACTGGTAGATTGAGAATGAGATCACGTACTTCACGGGCAGTATCGGGTGTTAAAGCAGCCACTATGTAGCTATGTGGTAATAGATAAAACAATTCCAGGAGTAGCAAACTGCGTCTACTTGTCAAAACCACAACGCTGGATCATCAGGCCAAAATGGTGGAAACTTGACAGCCACGGCATTTACTATAAGAATATCTGGTTGCTGGTTCTTTGTCAAACGTCAAGCTGACCAATTTGTAGGTTTGATATTTTAATGCTAAATTCCTCACAAGTGAATAACGAATTTACTAGAAGTAAGAGAATACAGGTTAACATCCTAGATGTATATTGTGCTCTGTCCGCTGCAGCAGTGTATTCAAGTAAACATACGACGTTAATATAACAGGCAAGAACATAGTGAATACAATAACTGACAGAAGTAATGTAAGAAGATGTCGCAACTACCAAGTCATCACAGAGCTCCCCCCTCTAGAGTCAGATTCCCAAAAATGGAATTGGTGTAACGATTCTGCCTACACGAGTTACATAAGCGTTTGGCACGTCGCCAATAAAAGCTGGTTTGAGACGATCGATAGAAACAGTGTCATGACGAGTACCAAAATCTACCGCAAAAAAACTTACTTTTATTAGATAAATTATGCATAACTACGTAATATCATCAATTATAATTATTGATAACTTTAAAACCGTAATGTTCACATATAGTGTCGTCATGATTATGCCTTTTTGTTGATTAGTGAAAGCTAGTTTTTTGTTAATTTAATATTTTAGTAATTTTGATTTTTTGATATATTAGTGTTATCTATCTAATAGCATGTAATAGTAGACACTTTGTATTTAGCTTTCCGTTGATAACTCTGACCAATGTCAATGTTGGACAGACATGACATTGCGTAACCTCTTTTGTTCCTTTGGTAAATTCAGTTATACATATACATATAAGTGGATCTTGATCTCCGGATCATATTGTGTCAACAAAGTAAATACTAGATGAATTACTTATTTAAAAGTCTCACAAACACACATATTTTAAATAGGAAGTTTGGATATTTATCGAATATCTCTTCATTGTATATAGGTACTTACATATATGTAAATATATATTCTATTTATAATTTGAGCACTAATGAAGTCTATTACATCTAGAAGCATGTAATGAATGTGTTTCATTTTTAATTTTCACTCAGTTTAAAATATGTGTTTTTAATTTAATTTTAAGTAACTAATTAATATCAATGCAATCAGTGAGTAAATTAAATATGTTTATGTAGCATATAACAATTAGCAAATAGGATTCTAGAAAACGAGCTTCTATTATATACAAAATAGATTGTATTATTAAGTTATCCTAATTGGATATGTTATTAGTATAGATTAACATGTTATTTAAGGCATAGATGTTGCATATAGGTATTTTCATGCACTTATACAGAACTACATATACAGGATAATATGCAGTATTAGTTAAAAGTTATTAAAGTTAATAACCTATAAATATATAGTTTATTAAATTTGTATTAATAAAATATATTCGTAGAAAGAAAGAAATTGTTCAATTCTAATTTTATTGTTATGCAAAATTAAGTTACTTTTACTCTTTGCACTTTTTATGAATATTCACATTGATAATTTAATTTATAAAATGTATAATATTAATATTATATACAAAATCAATAATTATTATGTCATATAAAAGTACGAAGAGTTATATTTTAATTACTATGTTTTTTATATAATAATTCCAATATATAATCTTCAGGCACTCACCGTAATTTGGGCGTTTCAATCAGTCGAATAAAGTCCCTGATAATAGATAAACTGAAGGACAGCGAACTGATTCCCCTGAAAGAGATGGGAAATATCCGATTTAATAAGACGCACGAAGCCCACATACCACCTTACTATCTCCGACCAAATCCCAAAGGACCCGAGACGATACGTCGATTCTTCATTATGGACAAATATTCCGACAAGTTCATTACTGGGGTTATTAGCCCACTACCACTGGAGAAATCAGGTCATCTCTTGAAGAGAAGCAAAGAAGCAAGCAACTACAAGGAGCGCTACTTCGTGCTGTCTCAATTCGACAAGGTTCTCCGGTACAAAATCCGTGACACTGATGCGGACTACAAGGCCAGTATCCCTCTTGCCAATCTAAATATCACGTTTGTTAAGTCGAGTGACCTCCGAAGTGGCGACCAGGAGGTTTTAGTCATGTCCTTTCCACAATGTGGCCAAACTCGTTATATCCTGCTTAAGCAAGAAGCGCCTGCCATGGTTGATTGGTTACAGTCCATTCGCTCAGCCAAGTATCGAATGCTGACGAGCGAAAATCAAGGTCACTTTGAACCAATCAGCAATCAGCTGACGTACAACTATGAAATCACTGGTTGGCTGTTCAAGACCGGTCCCAACCTCACTGAACCTTGGAAACGGCGATGGTGTTTTATAGAGCAGGGTCACCTATGCTACATGTCGGACCAATGGACCGCTTTTACCAAAGGCAGTATTTTTATTGGGAAAGCCTCTGACGGCTACTCTGTAACAAAGGGTCACCCACATAACTGTCGAAAGCCGGATTCGGGAGGCTTTCCTATCACGATAGTTTGCCCGAACAGGAAGCATAGGAAGTATGTTTTTGTGGCAGATAATAAAGATGTTGTTGAGGAATGGATTCAATCTATTGAAGCGTTGATGAATAGTACATAATTGCTGCTTTTAATTGATCGAACATCGAATTTATTTACTTTCGATTTAAGTTTGTAATAGACATTTCTTACAAATTCGATCAAGTGTGGAGTTAACCTTTTTGAACTTTTTAGTTTTATTGTAGGGTTTTCTAGATATTAATGATATCCAAATATTAATATTATTACGAATAGAAAAGCGTGGTTTCTTCTTCTTATTCTTCTCTGTCGGGAGGAGGGGGCGCTTCAGCACCCCGATGTCCCTGAGAAAGGTAAAGGACTGGGAACCCTCCGAGAGAGTGCTGAGGGAGGGTGTGTTACCTAGGAGGCGGGAACGGGGGCCAGCATGAGCCTGACAAAAGAGAAGAAGATGGGTTAAGTCTTCTGAAGGAAAGAGGCAGGAAAGGGAGTCCACTTTCCCTATGCGGTGTCAGTAAGAAGCGAGGAGGGGAGAGTGGCCAGTTCGAAGCTGCGCGAGAGGGATGTTGTCGGCGTGGTGCTATGTTTAATTGAAAGAAGTGACATGAATTATTTTCCAAAACTGTGATATGACTAAACCAAATTTTACTAATAATTTGCAAGAAGCGACCATGATTTATGTGATTTATACGATATGTGATTTTTTGCGTTTTTTTTAACCGCATGTCGGACCACCGTTATTAAACTTGCCTTACAAAAGATATGTTAATTATTCATCTCTTCCAACTTTAACTAAAAATAAATTGAAATGGATACGAAATTTGGAAAGTAATACGTTATTTTTACGTACTTATAGAAATAATGATAAAATATTAAGATTTTGACAGACGCAGTATCTACAGAAGAATTAATTTAAATTTTAGTTAAATTTGATAAAATTAACCAATATATCTGTAGAACTTATTTGAAATAAAAACAATTTCTCAGATAAATTTAACTAAATATTCAGAAGTAAATCTATTCATAATATTGTTGCAATTCATATTCATGTTTAAAAAAGAAAAGTATGCCCCTGATAACCGAATCTGTTTTTAGGCCTGGTTTTCGTGTGTAATCGACATATACCTAATGTATTATACCTGTATTATAAAATGTACAATTTTCGATTGTATTGTGTTTGAAGATTGTCCTAAATATTTTATTCTGCTTAAATTTATTTTTAATACTGCATCCTGTTAGGCAACCGTACCATTTTTAATGCCTCTGTTTCTCAATTATATCAAAATTTATTTTGTAATACTTTTATTTTTCTATTTTTACCTTAAAATATAATACTGATTCTACATATCTTGCAGTTTTATTCGAGTATATATGAATATATAATTAATTTTTTTAAGGTTCATATCTATTTTACATAGAAAATAATGTATTATGTACACTGTGTGTCATACACGCTTTTATATTTTATCTGTCTTTCATATTTAGTGGTATAGATATGATTTGTTGAAATTATATTGTACATATTAATTCCGTATCTTTTATGTCTTTTAGTAAAATATTCTTAACTATGTGTTATTTTCAGTATATACATATACGTATATTATTGTACGCGAAATATTATTTAATATTACAAAAATAATTGAAATAACTTTTTATTGTATTATTGAATCATGTAATTATTATTCCTGATGTCTATTGTTTAGCGAAATAATCATTTTTTTACATTTATATATATATTTATATGTATGTATCCAAAATGTGTATTTTTTTATTAATTGATTGAAACTATTATGTTTGTATTCTTCTTTCTACGATATTTTATTAATAAATGAATTATTTTTTACTTTTATAGAATTTAACTCGTAAACACTTCGAATTCATACTTAGTTACCTGAATTATTTTCAATCCATTTCTACAACTAACTTTATTTAATTTCTTTAATTTAGTATTAGTGTTTAAAATGTTTTATGGAAACATTATTTATTACATGTTTATATTACATATTTATGCAATGTTATTAAGAGATATTTAAATCTCTTGTTTTGCCTTATTTGTGGTGTATATTATTATTATTATTTATTTATGATCACATTTTTATCAAGATTGTTTCTTGTTATTTATATTATTTATTAACTATTAATTTTGTACATATTTGTTTTGTATTCTGTAAAATCATTTATTAAAACTTTAATATAAATGTTCAATAATGCTTCTAAAATATTTTTGCTTTTACAAACCATATTATAATTTTAAAATGAACATTAAATATAATAAAATCATGTAAGTAATCTGGCTTCCATTCCCAATTCAAATATAAAATGTTCCTATACAAGGTATAATATATGTTTCGCAAATTTACTTTTATAATTAATAATACCGAATGTATGTATTTACGCATAATGTAAATGTATTTCACAATATCCAAATATGTTGCTAATAATTGTTTCCATTGAGTATTCAATTAAAATGTCAACTAAAACTATATTTGATATTCGTCAAAGAAAAATTATTATAATTCTCAAAAACTACTCACGAATAATACTTTCGTATGTAAAATACATGTTATATATTTCATATGTTATTATATAATATTCGAATACATAGTATAAATAAATTCATCATTTTGCAGTCAATGAATAGAGAGGATTCATTATGAATATATATTGCAACGTGGCTAAAAGCAAAGTTATCAATTGGAAATGATTACTGTCTAACATCTACAACATTTTAAGCTATTTCTTACAACATATTTTTGAGAAAAGTAAACATGTTTGTTTATTATTAAATATTTTTATTACAAAATTATACATTAAATAATTATGTTCGTTAGTATAAATTATATTATTATAAATATAATAATTATTAAACCAAAATTAAAACTTGGAACTTCGTAGATTATTAGAAAAGTGATATTCATCAATATTTGTGAATTTAGTAAACACAATATAATATGTAGGTATAGTGAATAATATATAAATATGCACTTTATTTGACATAAATAAATAGTACAGTAGCAAGAGCTTTTGAATGCCATTGTCAACTAGTACTATACTGACATTACGAAACCTCTTGTTTCTGTAGGTTATTTATTTATACCCAATAAAATGTTACCTTTTTTATTATATACATTAATCATTATCTTGTATTTTCTATTATCGTGGGTATGGTCAACAACACTAAATTAAAATTGGTTAACGTTTGCAGTAAGCTAAAATGTATATTCGTATATATATAAAATAAGCATCATAATAAATATATATTATATACGTTTTAAAACAATAACTTATTCATACCCAAAATATAAGATCCGCGCCTTATTTTTGAAAAGTATATACATTTTACCAAAACCCTGTGGAGTATTAGCATGTAATTTGTGTATTTTATTTCACAATTTAAAACAAGAAGAAAACCAAATTTAAATCTACATGAAATGTAATGTACATGACTTTTGTTGTAGAGGATGTCTGCTAGTAGTTCATTTACAACCATATAGGGCCTTGATCTTCTTCACATCAGTATCGGAAAGCATGCCACAGTTGACATACTCCTTTCCTTCGAGAGTCGTGATTGTCGGCTCTCCATTGCAGCTGAATTCTTTGGTTCTGTAGTGCATGATACTGTCAATATCGTATTCTTGACCTTTGGGAACCTTGCCACGGATTCCAAAGTTGTAGCACTTTGCTGAATCGATGTTCTCCCAGCGAATCTTGACGTGCTTGTCTCTGTCCGCTCTCGACTGCTCATGACTGAAACCGAGTGCATGGATGAACTCGTGCTGTATGGCGCGAATGCTGTTGCATTGCTCACCCAAATTGAGATTCTGCATACCACCCTTTTTACCCACCCAAGAAGAGCAACGATTCCCATAGACGATGTTGATATAATCTCTGTCTTTGGATTGGGCCTTGCGGAACTTGATACAACCTCCAGTCTCCTCACTGAGATCGCGCAATGATCGACGGATTAGCTTGTCCCAACATTTGAGCTTGTGTTGAGGATCTCGGATCTTGTAAGGGACCACGCCTCCCGCCCACAATTGGGACTTGGGTGCAGTGTTGCGGAATCCGCGGTACATGGCAAGTTTTTGAGCCACTGTGAGTTGCATGTCGCCTTCCACAAGTTCATTTTCGTCGAAGATATTGACACTGTACCTCTGCAAATAGATTTCAATATAGATAACATGTATGTATAAAGCAAATAGATGGTTTCATAGCACACCGGAAAATTGTAACTTAATTCGGTTTTATTTCTATCCCTAAAGAAATAAGATATTTTGTTATTTATTGCTTCATATAAAGGCTATTAATTCAGTTATTTAGTTCCCATAAATTAGTCTTTCAGGTGCGTTAAAAAGTAGAATACTACTAAACATCATTGGGCAATTCATCTAAAGCAATGTGTGCGACGCTGCGTTGAGTTTCAAAACCGAAGTTTAAAATTTTGAAACTTCACGCGTGATGAAATGTTTTATTAAACACTTATTATAATTTGTGTCTGACTAACATTGCTTAAGAAATGTTATACAGGCGATGTATACCAAAAAAAAGGACCCGAATAATAATTTTAAGCGCTCTACTTTTGTTCGGTGTGGATTTAAATCTGCAACGCACATCGCTGCGACTTGTTCGGCTTGAATAAGCAGTTAAGTGAACCCTTTTTTATCCTCATGCAATGAGCAATTCGGCATATGTCAAATGTTATCTAAATGTGAATTGTATTTTTTTTAATTGTTCACATTTTAATTTTAATTTAAATAATTTATTGAATATAAGCGCTAATGTTTTCTGTATAATTGAAGACTACAACTCTTTCCATGAACTAAATAAAATAAAGTAAAATGTTAAGTGGTTAAGTGAAAGCACAATATTTATTATATTAGTAATATATTTTCAGTAAATAAAATATTGTTCAAATTACAAATAAAATTTAATATCTAGACTAAAGTCATTAATCGGTATTATGGAGTTAATTATTTTAAGCATCAGGGTCGTCAAAAAAGTTCGTTTTTATTCAAGTATAATAACTATGTATATGTTTACCTATGTTAAAATAATATATCATAAATATGAAATCGTTTTAAATGATGAATATTTAATGAAAGTTTAAACATTAAAACAACATAACACAATGCAATTTTCGTCATTATTAACAGCCAGTAATAATGGTTTTTGAACAATGCAAATTTCTTGTCGAAGTAATGATGCGTCAGTGATGTCATGAACTTTTTAAAATTCTGTAGAACTGCATATAAGGAGTAATACAAATCTGTATCTCAGTGCCGTTGACACAATATGCCCTCTTGCATTCTTTAGAAGGAATGTTTGTACTTGTTATATATATATAAATGTTTTATCGATTATAAGCAGCTTCTCAGTGATCTTCTAAACTCCAAAATAGTCAAATACTCTTGAACGCATACAATATGAGTCTATTTTTTAACTTCAGTCAACTGGTAGGTACCTCATCCAGCGGCTGCACAACCACTTCATTTATAAATTGAGAAAATTTATCATTGAGAATTCTATTGAGTAATATTGACTCTATTTGGGAATTACAATTACTTCAGAAGTACCTGCGCATGATGAAATGTTCTACTTTTATATTATTTCACGAACTCTCTGCACATTGGCATCATTGCTGCTCATTCTTGGTCTGCCAGAATCTGATTTTCTTGCTAAATTGTCAATCCATGTTCTTCGAACTCTGACAATGTCTTCATCAGTCCCCAGGCTTCTAAAATTTGTTGGATGTCGGATATTATTAATGAATATTTCCGATAATTGATGGATATTGCAAATTTCTTAGTTATCATACTTGCATATGTATATAAAACGAACTTTTTTTGGTGACCCCAGCTTATTTTGGATTTATTATAAGTGCATATTTTAGTTATGTACCTATATATAGGGTATATTAGGATACAACTATCCACATAAAACTATTTTTGTTTTTGTTTTTATTTCTGTAATGTTTATTATGCGAAGTATGTAATAACTTTTATAAATTTCATTAATCGATCTATTCCATGGATTTCTATTGACAATTTTGAATAAAATCTACGCGTTTATTTTACTTGGTCGAGATTTCATGTATCATACAAATAACCATATAGATAAACATATTATATTATAAAGCATACCTAGCTATTTTATTTGTTGTTGAAATTAAATTAAATACACAATGATAAAATTGACGCGGAATACTTGAATAAAAAACTTTACAAACTAAGTAGGATTAATTCTATTTTCAGTTGGTACACGTCAACTCCTGATTACCGCTCGATATGCTATCATTTAATAGACCGATACTTACTTACAGTTGCTGACGATTTAGAATATACGGATGCCGACATGGCCACTTCAAAATTCTCACTCTCAACATATGTGATAAATAAAGCGCCAATATAGAAGATAAACTGACTTTGAATTAACTCGTTCTTCGAACTCGTAGATTCTGACAGTTTGTCTAATTAGACTATTTATAGCTGTTGCTAAAAATTCTTTGCATTGCAGTAGTCACCGTGATAAGGTTGTCTATGTAGGGAGCAACAGTCCCGCAGCCACGCAGCCCCCTAGCCTGGTGAGGCAGGGGGGGGGATGGCTGAATTAGTAATGATAGCTATTTTAATTAGAAAATTCAAATAATTCCAGGGTGACTATGAGCTCTCTTAAGCCTTCCCCTTGGCTATACGGGCCTGGGAACAAACACCACAAGGTTAAATCTCGTTTGGACCGGATCATTAGTATTGTTGTGAGCAAGGTAATGACAAATCATCCCATAAAGTTACCTTGCTTAGTAAATTCGATACATTTAAGATACTGATGAGTAAGCAACCATAAAAAGATATGTATGCTACATTGGGTGAGGTCAAAGTTATGGATTAGTCTCAGCTTAGTTTAAAAGGGTTAGTCAAGTACTAACTCCATGCACAAAAATTAAGAGTACAGAAATTCTTGTCGACTAACACTTGACTAAGACCAAGTTTTATATTAATATGTAGTTAATTAAAAATCCTAAATGAAATGTACTTTATATTTATTATATTATTTATAAATATTTAGGTCCCTATATATTACTATTACAGTTTTATATCACCTATACCTATAATTATAATACCTACATGTATTTATAATACCTTAATTTATATTTGGTATATACTTACTCATATCATATATACCTATGAGTAATTCCTATATTTATAATTCTTATTTTTATAATAATATATTTATCTATCTCTTTATTTACTTATTTACTTTATTATACCTACCTAATACATAGCCTATAGGATTTATAATATATTTTTAAATTTATAGTTCTTATCTTTATACAACTATAATATATTATATATATTACTCTGTTTAGAATTTATTTATAATACCTACATATAGCTATATTTATCTTTTTAATATATATTTATAAAATATTTGTATATATTATATTATATATTATGTAATTAAATTATTTATTTATAAGTACTTAAAATGTTATAATTATATTTTAATATATATTTTTCTTTTTTATTCGTAATACCTATATTTTTACTTATAGTTTATT
>JAYRBW010093837.1:0-20821 GCA_036023295.1 Invenusta paracnida
TTTCTCTGCATGTTACCTGACTGTATGCATTGCTTATATGACACTAAATGTTATGACGCTGAACGAGCAGGTAGCACTAGCCTGTTAATATACGTTGCTTACAATTTGTTACATTTCTTTATTCAATACAAAACACAAGGTGAAAGAAATACAAAACTGTAGAAAAGCACAAATAATACATATTAAGTAGCACAGGGGAGCCAGATGCACATACATTGCATATATAGTGATCGATACTCGACCGATTATAAAAAACATTTAATGTTTAATGCACCATAAAGTAAACAAGAAAATTGGTACTTTGCATATATTGAAGAAACTTATGTGTTTGTAAATATAAATATGTGTACTATGTGTAGATTGCGTTATGAATATTCTGCACCATAACATAGGGTGATGGGTGGCTCATTATAGATTGCACTATGAATATTCTGCACCATAACATAGGGTGATGGGTGGCTCATTATAGATTGTGCTATGAATATTCTGCACCATAACATAGGGTGGTGAGTGGCTCATTATAAATTGCGCTATGAATATTCTGCACCATAACATAGGGTGGTGGGTGGTTCATTACAGTGCAGCATTTCCACTGTGGAGCTGGGTGCTTTTCTAAACAATTATTTATAAAAAAAAAGTAGTAAAATATGAAGTTGCAAAAATAGTATAAATTTGCAATATTATATATGTTGATTTCACTTTAAATCTTCTTGCAGAATGTACCAAAGGAATTTAACAGATTTTTTTTGCGGAATATCCCATCACATAAATTTCTTGATTTGGTGGGAACGCTGTTTTATTAATATGAGAATTTTTCATTATCAAGAGTTAGTTTGTTGGCTAATATCTACTTTATTTATCTATGAAGAGTATGTTTATATCATAGAGTCCTATAGTAAGTAACTTACAATGGTCTGTATCTATGAATATAAGCTTTATATCATAACATTTATTGATTTTGTGTTTACATTTTACATATCTTTTAAATTTCGAATATGCGACATGAAACTGCTATTTGTCATATGTATTGACATTAATTGGTGGTATGCCTCTATTGCGTACGAGGGGTGTGGGCTGCTGAGGTGCTGTCCAGTTCTCTGAGTACTACTTGTATAATGCACAATAGTAGTAGGAAATCATGCCTATACATATATCTCCCTTTCATAAATTATTATACCACATTTTAGCTTATTATTTTAATTGTCCTTTAAAATTAAAAGGATTGAAGTCTATATTTATTATACAAAAATATTATATAGTATTATATATTATATTTACTTTATTAAACAGAATTATATTTACTTCTTAAATCAAATGATGCTAATTTAGTAAGCCCGATTTGGCAATTCCCTTCAAACAGTAAAGAACAGAGAGAATTATTGTGGCATTTGGATTCGTAAATCCAAGTTGGCAGGATCAGATTTATTTATATCAATATATTAATAACATAGCATATAACATAATAACACTGTATATATACTATCCATTTTCTTCCCATATTTTGCCTTGTCATAACAGACAAGGCTATGACAAGCTAATGAGGACGCAAAAGTCCCCCAGAGGAAGAAGTCCTTGTGAGGACAGCATCGCAGAGATTATATTCGTAAAAATGTAGATGTGTCGAGCAAGATTGTCACAGTATGGTAATCAAAACAAATGAAATAAATTATAATTCTAACTTGAAAAAAAAACACAATTCAAGTTAGATAACAAAAAACCAGGTATCTCTGTGATGTGTATTGAGGTGTCATTCTATTTACAAAATATTTGTAATTAGTCTAAAATTAATTACTACCAATAATATGGTGTTTATAATTCTAACGGAAATCGAAAGTCGACCCTTCTGTTAAAACACTTTTTCATGGAGTTTTCCAGTTCAAATAATGTTCATTGACACATTTTCCCTTCATTAAATTACAGCAACACCCGTGATATTGAAATAGCTTCATTAATACGACTAATTTAATTGGACGAGAGTAAAATTTGAATTCAGCAAATAGAAAGTGCGGGCATTCATAGCAGTTCGCTTCGGTGCTAAACGATGGACGGTCATCAACCTGCGTATCAACTAAGATGGAATTGACCTTGAAAACATGCGAAACACTTTTGCATATTTCCGTGCTAATTATTAAGACAGTATTTTTGAATGAAATTATACACAACATTTTCAGTAATTTCTAATCGAAAATTCTGATTTCAAACTTTAAAATCGTTGAAGCCGTCCGGCAAATATAATTATA
Organism: Invenusta paracnida; assembly: GCA_036023295.1. NCBI lineage: Eukaryota > Metazoa > Platyhelminthes > Proseriata > Coelogynoporidae > Invenusta > Invenusta paracnida. The sequence continues at coordinate 2,241 of JAYRBW010093837.1, forward strand.
ATTAGACCATGATTCTACTGGCAACATTATTATTATCAACAACAACAACAACAACCGTAAACATTTTATTCCTTTAGTTAAGTTTAGGAAAACATTGTGGGTGATTATTTTTTCCTGACACCTATCAAACAATACACAATTTTAGAGATACGCTTGATTTGGTTGTCATGGCAACTTTGAACTGCCAGGAAGATTGTCCCATCTCTTTCTCTTCTCTTGTACATAAAATTCGAAAAAAATGAGTATACAAAAAGAGACGAGGGTTAAAATAAATTATTAACAACAATACAGAGAAAAGGAATCAATCCATAAGTATACTGCGTAAAATATAAAATAAAACAAAAAGTATAATTTTCACAAATTGTGTAAATATACACACATAATACAGAGCTGGCAAATTAGAAATAGAACTAAAAATAATCAATACACTGTTAATTGATTGAGGTCAATGTGGCCAGACGCTTAATTCGTAAATGTTTCCTTATAAGAGTTCCGCACGAATTTACAAAGTCGGAGGACAACTAATGGAAGCGTGTCATAATTCTGAGAGGTCCATCGAAGTTTGAGAAAAGAAATGAAACATACATCGATGCAATTGGCGTCATGAGATAATAATGTACTAAATTTAAAGCTCGAGCAATATTTGCTGTTAATACACGATGATGAAACACGTTGATGATTCACGATGATGACACACCGGAAATGGTTTATCTCTGTTACATGTGCCGGCCAAATAAAATACAAAATAAATAATTACTAAAAACAAAAATAATAAAACGTTAAAACAATTGTAACAAAATGTACAAGGAAGATCTTTCAACTTAACAAAAGCGTTGAGATTACATGTACTCTTCAACGCATCATTTATGAACCAATTGTGACGGCTATTATGGCAGCTACCACGAAATAGTTAGACCGAGTTAACACTAGCAGAAATTCGATGTAGAAATTGGCGTTTGAAAGAAATTTATTTACTTAAATAATAACATATTTTTGAGTATTAAATACTGTCTTGAAGCAGCTATTTGAATTACTATAAATCGTCTGATTTTTTTTAAACTTAAAAACATATATTCCCGTATCTGTATTATATTCTACTCACAATTATTAAGTAGTAAGCAATATAAGTGGCAAATTATTATTCAGCGATAGACGAATGCGAGAATAAGTCAGTTGGAAAGACAGGCGGCTTTTTGGCAAAAAATAAAATTAAGTTTTTAGTTTCCTCAATCAAACTAGCATCGATATTTAGAAAATAATATTGAGGATAAAAAAAAGGAAATGTCTGCTTTTATCCGACATTCTGGGTTAATTTTGGAAATAATGGAAACAACCGTTTTTTATACATGACCCAACAAGGCGCACTGCAGCCATCGTTGCGAGTAAGTTTATAGGAACCAATACACACGACGCGATTCTACGAGGTGAGGCTAATAAAGGCCACAGGCAAGTCCGTTCAAATTCCCGTTTAGTTCAAGTAAGATTACTTGTGCTTAAATAGAAAATATATGTATGTATGTATGTATGTATATACATCATTGGGTAAGTTACTGTGTGGCAGAATGTATGAATATCGTGTTTGGCAGAATTCAAAATATCCAGTTTTGTTCCAAATATGAATACATGTTCTATCACAGCGGATGCAGTATGCGACGGGTAATAATAAGACAAGTGCTTCAATAATAACACAGAATGTTTTAAGCTTCCTTTTTTCCTGGAAAGAGGGATGGAATCAACTTCGAAGTCAGTATCTCACGACGCCCATTTGTCGCTCGCTCTGAAGGGAGGATATCGACGTGTCAATCGTGTCCACAGCCACTGAATCCGTCTCCGAGTGTTGGGGAGGTGTTGAAGCCCCCATAACGGGCGGAGTGGGTTCCGCTTTCACGCTCAGCATCACTACCGACTTGGAGAAGAGGTTCAAGGACAGGGAGGAGTCGATAATGGCCTGTCGATTGGAGCGTTTGGAGGGCGACTCCTCTGCCGATGGATCCAACTCTATCGATACGTTGTTCCTATTTTGAGCGAAGAATATACATATTAAATATATATATATATATCTACTACTTAGCGTTTATTCAAGTAGTATAGCTAAAATGTATTTAAAATTGACATAAATACAGATTATATGATATATCCCATTATCAAATTCACATTAGTATTTCAAATTATTAAAGCCTTAGGAAAGCTGTTTCGAGCTTATTAACTTTTGTCAGCTCAGTATTTCGCTAATAGTAATTGTATCAAGGCCTTGGTACTATAGACACCAGAAAGAATTTGCAGAAATAAAACATTGGCTAATATTTAATCTTCCCAAGAAGCTCTGGTCACTTACTTTGCAGCATACCACATTACTGCCGCTGAAACTACCCCCAGTGCCTTGAGCGAACAAACCGCCCCCAGCCAATAGAATGGAAGTCGGTCAAGGTCATACTCGAGACAGGCTCCGGTCCCATCACAGGTATCCGCGTGGAGCATACAGGTGGAGTCGAAGAGTTTTCCGAAGTAAATAGGTGCCGGAATAAATGCTATTTATGAGGGTAGAATTTATAGCCTTTTATAAATAGAAGTTAATACTGTTGATACTACTGAGTATACTTGTTAGTAATAAAAAACTGAAAGACTAATAATACAAGATTAAAAATGAAAGATACAACGTACTTATTTTTTGCAATTGAAAAATAAAGATTATAAATATTAATACAACCCAATCGATGTAAACTTGCAGATAATACATATTAAATGATGTTGTTAAATGAGTTTCAATTTCAATTTCAGTTTTAGTTTTAGTTGATATTTACCAAAACAGCGAGCCTTATATGTTTTTTAGAATATTACCTACTACTGTATTTCTAAAATAAATAGAAGAATCTGTTCAATATAAAAGATAATACAGAAATTCTTACGCTTAATGTAAACTATAAGTAATAAATACGTTGTAAATTTTGAAAGGTAAATTGAGGTAGATTATTTTACAAATCTCTGTGATGTTATTCAAGTAAAAAAGCAGGCATACATAAACGCCAAGCAATTATTTTTAGAAACTCTTAATTATATTTCTTAGACTAAACAAGCCATATAAAGTGTGTATATATGTATATATAACAATTTGTTGCTTACTACTTGAAAGATATATCGCTGTCATACTGGTTACAGTTTCCAACTGATTAACTATGATGAAATGAAGACATCCAAGGAAGAATGTTTCTCCCGTTTTCCTTCTTATATATATAGATAAAGGGAAACATTCCTTTTTCGGCACATGAATATATATGTTTGCATTTCATTTACTTTCAATTAAGCGAATTTACCTATAAAGACTCGAAACATCTAAAAAAATACAGCATCCACTCTATTTCCATGTCATATCTTGATTACGTCACAAAGACAACAAATGACGCAGTGTATCAATGTTTTCGTCACCATAGTAACACTAAATTAAACGGAGATATGACACAGTTTACAGTCTAGACTTTAATGTTGCAATTACACTATTGAATTCCCATCGTTCTAAGATTACTTGCCATAAATTCAGGTTTATTTAATGCGGCGGTATGCATGCCGAGTATTACAGTAATAATGAGAGAATATTTCGTGTTTCCATTTATCCAACACTACTACACAGCATTCTAATATTCTAGGATTGCAAATAATTAAAAATAAAACGCTTCATAATTATCTCCTTCAGAAAAATTAATCGTGATATATATAATTCTTTAAAAAATATAATTTTGGTGTGCTTTGTGACAAATATTCAGTATTGATTGGTGTATTTCAAATATTGATTTATTCTGAGGAATAATTTCCATCCATTTTTACAAATATTAGAAAATAAAGTGAGGCAATCCAATTGTTTAAAATATTCTGTCCAAACAGTTTCGACGTCGTACATTCGAATAAGAGATATAAAAGGCGCTACTACAGTGGCCTAGGCAATCGAGTATTATTAGACTCACTCAAACACGTCCCAGAACTCAGCGTCATGCATGCCGCCCCACAGTGATGGAATGCTCTCCCCCGTGAGCTCAGAGACGCCAAGGATTTGAGCAAACTTAAAGCTAAACTTAAAACGTATTTCTTTGTGTAATTTTCTTTCTTTTTGTTTGTTTATTTATTTGTTATTGTTTAAAATATAAATTTCTTGTCTAAGCGCTGCTGACATTGACAGCAATTGGCGGCGCTATACAAAAATATCATAACAATTATTATTATTACAATTTAAACTTTCAGCTTATCAATTACATAAAATTCGTCCATACCTTTGACTACAACTTGTGATCGATAAATTTGAATGCCTCATTTTCACCTTAGTTACCAACTGTAGATACGAATTAATATATACAGTGTTCTAAAAATAGGTTAGGATTAATATACATTTTAAACATGTTATTCTTTAGTTCAGTTTGACTATAAATTCTTCAATCGATAACTTTGAATTGAATAACATTGTATAATAGAGTAAAATTATTGATAATATCGATTTTCGGCCCTCCAGATTTTACCGGAAATTCAAGAGTCGATCGTCTTGTTAAAAGAATTCTTGCACGGATTCCTTTTTCGATCCCAATTTGGTTTTTAAATCTAAAGTATGCAATTACTAACAGCTTTTTCCACATTATTGATTACCTTCTGATAATTGGGCGAACTTGTAACCTTTAGACGTACTTCCGTGTAAGGAAACGTTTCGTTACACGGCAAGTTGTATTCGTGTACATTAATGCACCTTCATAATGTCTACTTGACAGGCAATTCCATAGTGTGCAATCAGTTTTATAGAAAGCGATGTTTGTGAATAATATCGACCTAACTGGGGATGATTCTAGGAAGAGAGAAGAAGAAAGGAGAGCAGATTGGCAAGAGAAAGAAATGTCAATCAAACTCCCCTTCACACGATGGAGACCCGGCTTTTATCACCTAATAGCTCTACCAACTGCCCTATTAACAGCCTGTGGTTGGTTCTGGCCTCCGTAATATGAGGCTGTAGCAATTGCACAAGTCCTTGCCATGCTTGTAAAGGGGTGTTAAATAGATTTATAACTGCTTCATTAATTGATGGTGTCATGACCTTATCAACTACAGTAAGTTCACGGGACATTAATTCTACACTAGGAACTGGGAGAGGGTAACACGTCAAACGACAGGATAGCTATACGTAACTGACTGGACGTATAAAAAGAGTCAATAAGAGAGAACATTATAAATTAGTGATGTCATACTACTGACGTATATTACTAGCAGAACGGGGAGGGCTGGACAGTCCTGTTTAACCCGTTGTTGGGTCTTTTCAGCAGCCCAACAGTCATTTTGTTGCAAATATACTCTTCTCTCTATTGTTATTTCGATAGTATGTAAAGAAGTGTAGATAAAAGAGTTTTGGTAATTACTTTGGTCAATATGTTTGGCAATTTTAGGCAAACGTCGCTTTTTAACTAAGTGATACAAAGCGTATATAAATATGCACACAATTCATGAATTAATATTCCTTTTCATAATAGATGTATTATTATCAACGAAATTTCAATGAAACATAAACTAAATCTCATCTCTATTCAATCCTACTCCTCCCCAAAGGGCACACGTCTGCCTCTACAAATTCTACAAAGCATGATCTCCTGGCAATTGGAATACACACACGCCTATACTCTCTTGATAGCTTACACACATACTAGTAGCGGTCTCTACGGGTCCAAACATTCCTCGGACACTAAAAGCTTGGTAGGCGCATGCTCAAACAACCGTCAAGACATATTATAGAATCGCCTGTCCAATATATGACAACATAAGCGCGCAAACAATCCTCAACATACAAATATTTAGTTTATTTTACTCCAACAATTTTGTCAGTAAACACTAATGGAAGTGCTTTCAATTTTCATCAAAATATGAATGATTATTGTAACAAAATTTCGATATATAAATTATGAAAAACAACTGGAGTTTAATATTCAATAGTGCTTTATACTTGTGTCAAAAGGAATACAAGACTTTTTGTATTCATCTTCGGCTGCGTCATATCCAACTAAATTAATAAATTCATTTCCAAATATTTCCACAATTTACAGAATAAAAAGTAAAATAGTTTAAAAATAAATCCAATCAAAACAAATTCAAGAAACTCTTTACAGCTACATTTCACATTTTTGGGGGAATAAAAGAATAGATTTGCGCAAATAAAAATTTTGAAATCAATATTCAATATAGAATGTTTTGACATTATTTATTAAACAGTATGTTTCATAATTTACAACGGAACATGTCTGACACACTGTATATATTGATGATCCCCACTTCAAATGTTCTGCTGTATATGCGTAGACTTCTTTGAATGAGAGTAGTGTACTACACTTTTAGGCAAATTACTAGATTTCACAAGTTTACAATATATCCACGGGATTCAGTTTAGTTTATTGGATACAGAGCCTTGCGAGTCATCCCTAACGAACATACAACACGTCTGCAGTGCAAAAATTAATTGATAGTTGATAAATAATTGTAGCTGAAACTTACCAAAGATTCGCACCAGAAAGATCTGCATGCCCAGAGCGAAGGAGCTGTCCTCGGAGGCTACGGAACTGTGTGGACAAGAGAAGAGAAGTGTCTTAGTGCCTAATAGTAATCATCACAATACTTTAGTCATTGCGGTGTTTCTAGCTTTAGCCTAGAGGAGAGGAGACAAGTGCAAGAGTCGCAGTCGTCACTACAAGTCCTTCTAAGTCAAGGTCCTACCTCAGAGTGATGATGTGTGCCGGCTCCTGTCCCATGGCGGTGAGAAAGATCTGTATGAAAACGAGAACCAGCGTCGCCACGAAATAGTCGCATTGAGCGGGACATTTGCCCTCTACGGCCTCTGCTGTTCCACCGAGACAGGCGCAGTGTGAGTAGTTCTGTGAGGGCGAGAGGCGGGAGAGGAGAGTGGCATGTGTAGGGGCAATGTATATCACAGAGACGCTAAAAGTGCCTTACAATCAGCCATGACTAGGCCGACACGACACATCGATACCAATAGCCTTTATACAGGGGATACACAACAAAACACAATATTTTAAAGCAAATATACTAGTCTATTGATCCAAACGCAGATGCTTGAGATATTATCGAGATCATAAAAGCAATTTGATGTTGATTCTGATGAGCTTAGAAGTGAATTGTTTCACCGAAATTAATGAAACGTAGAATTTTTGCTTGTTTTTTAATTCGTTTTCCGATACGGATGTAAACAGACAATAAACCATATCAGTGGTATGTATGCTTTATAAGAAAATTGATGAATTACACAGTTTTATACTGCTAATGTAGATAACTATAAGCAGTAAGCTCGACACTAATTTGTACTTCAGCCTTATTTGGAATACAATGCAAGTATTAAAAATTGTGATAGACAATTTTGCCAGGAATATGGTAAGTAAGAGTGGTAATAATCTTTCCAGACTTCAAAAGTAAGTATTAAGAACTTAATAATTACTTGGTAAACTTAAAGTGGCAAAACTAAGCTTAATGGCTATTTAGTATATAACGAGAGAACACTTTTCAACATATTGGAATCACTTCCTTAATAACTTATCTAACTTGTTAAGTTACATGAAAACTTAGTAAGCGCCTTATAATCAGCAAAGTGAGTCCCACCAGCTGAGTGTACACAAATATTAACACCAACGAATATAAAAGTCTTTCGTGTATTTTACATAATTGGTGGAAGCAATCTGATAATGACTTCTGCAAAAAATCTAAACCACTCCAAAATTCAAGTTAAACAAATTGAGTAAAAATCATGATATGCACCTATAAACGGGTTTGAGGCTGGTTATTAAAATCATTACTATATATATCCACATGATTCACAACTGATTATGCGCGAGCCGAGGAATTCCGAGCGGAAGAAGTCAAAACTAGCAAGACACAGAGATGTTGCAAGAGCCGGTAGGTCCTATGTCCCCGGTGAGATCCTCAAATCTCACGCTCCGAGAATTACTAAGTCACCCGATAAAACACATCATGTAAGACGGCTGGCTCACTCCTGCTCCAGGAGAGCCGATGAAATCCTCTATTCTGCACAGTTCACTGCTGAATATGACATCCCAGATTAGCATCCAATAAACTAGAATATTAAACGCTCGAACGTATATCCTCGAAATTCTGAAGATGATAATTTCAGTGTTACATTGTATTATACTTCCAGGGTAATAGTTTGTAGAAAAGTACTGTTTACCGAACCTCTGACGCAATTCCTCTTTTGTCATTTTAACTCTCAAGAATTTTTTTGTCGAAAAAAAAACGAATCGATACATTTTACCTTAAATTGAAGGCAATATTTTGTCTGACTGAAATTGTCAAAAAAACAAACTAAATAAAATTATTTCATAATATTATCGCATATTAAAATTTGTTTACAACTATATTTTCATAACATATCTAAAACAATAACAAAAAAACATAACATATCAAACATGATATTATCAAAAACCATCTCAAGAGCTAATAAGCAGCCACGCATTATACATATTGAGGCTGTCCCTAAGACAGACCTAACAAAGGCTTATCATTTACGCGTGTAGAATATCATACCCCATGGGATAGCAGTAACATAAAACAAGCAATATGTAGCGGGGGAAATAGATAAAAGTATCCTTAGATTGCTTTCAGGTCTAAATAGAGAGCTTAAAAGCAATACACAAACATGCAGTAGACAGGCACATGCATGTATTCTCTATGATGGAAGAAAGAGCAACAGAAGGTTCACAGATAGATTTCTAGAGAAAAGAAATATGGAAAGAGAACAGTCGAACTATAAATAGACCAAGCTTTTTCATTATCTTTTACCACAGCTAGACATCAAATCTTTGCCAGTTTGCCAGTATAAATCCGCTTCTCTTTTAACTTCAGATTATTACTTATGTATACTTAAAGCAAGTTAACAAGGTATTTTATACTTGAGAATTCGTTGAGGAACAGGAAATTAATTTTCGCTTATAAGCAGGTATACATAAGGTAGGTATATTGCAACTTGTACCCAATACAAATACATCAGACATCGCAGAGGAACATTAAAAAATACAAATTTGCAGCAAGAATAGCGCAGTATACGGTAGTTATATTTACTGAACTAAGTCATCCCACAACATCCTCAAACGCCCATCATGGTGGTCGCTAGGCTATTCAATAGCTTCAGTTCAAGGTCATTGCAGTTGCTTAGTTGCCGATTTAGTAGTGACATTTCTGAAATAGTGTGAGATATATACAGTGCACGACATGATACAAATAAATTAAGTATAAAACGAAAAATACTAATTCAGAGTACAAAATTAATTTTATAATTATAGCTATAATCATAACTAAACTATAATCTAACGATACACTGTATTATGTAACATGAGTTAGTGCATTACGAAGGACGTCTACAGTTAATACAGGAGCATTTCTAATAAGGCATAAATGTATCATTACATGAAATTGGATATAGTTGAAATATCTCTCTATTAAATTCGCTGAATTCTGTGGAATACATAATCGAATTTGCACACACAAAATACGGAAAGACACCTTTAAATGAATACAGTCATTCTAAAATCACTAGGAATAATTATACTTAAATCATTAACCCCCGTTTCCTTCAATACATCAAGAGAATTGCTCAAATATAACCGACGGCCTTACCTTCAAACAAATGCACTAAGTAATTACTAAGCAGTTATACAAACAGTAAACCAAATGGTATCCTTTTACTAATCAATTTGAAACATTTTGAGCGATGTGTAGGATGTATATAAGAACGCCCTGCCCTACAACGTTTAGCCAAACATTACTGTAGCAATCTTTCTGGCTATAGTTAAGACAACCAAAGTTAGTTGGTTCAACCAATTCTTTTAATCTAATTCCTCATACACACACAAGTTGCACTATACTAACACTAATAAAACACACAATAAGTAAAACCACGTTTGCTTCTCCTTTTTTCAAGGCTCCATGTTTTTAAGACTGCTATATTCTGCCAATAACTCAACAAGAGCTTCACGCACACTGCATTCAATTAGAGAGTTCAACTTAAGATGCATGGTGGACATATATTAGCAGCGTTTAGATTGTATTAAATGCCTCGTGTACAAATCAGTATAGAAATCCTGCAAGTCTTCAACACTGTCAGTCAAAATTGCATTTTATTAGGTGCACTTTTAGGCTTGCTTGCCTTGTTGAGAAAAACTCCCAAGAATTCGCTTTTATACAATCCACCTGTTCATAACTTTCAACTTTGACTCAAAGAAGCAACATTGTACATTTAAGTATATTAAGTATATTTACTTATAACAACGAAATCATAAAATGCGAAGAGTCATTTTGCATATAGAAACCTGTACTATAATAGTCTTCTGTACCTCTAAATAATATTAAAAGTTAAAAATTCGGCAACAAATTAGCATCATTATAAACACATATATTATAGAATAGAAATTCGTACTCTTACATATTTCACATGGCGCAAGTTTAACGTATATGTTTGATAGTTGAGTTTTAAGATGCGTAGCACTGACAACGAAAACACCCAAATGCACAATATAGCAATAAAGTTAACAATAATCGGATAAGATTGAAGTTTAAAGTCAACTTTTCGATAAAGCAATTATAACCTAGAGAGAAAAAATATGCAAATACATGCTATATTATGTAGACACGTTTTGTAGTATGTAAATATATTAATATACCTAATAATGAAAACGTCTATTGATTTTCATAAAATACCAGGAACATGTTGTACTTGTGAAGTATAAGGTAACAATAAATTGATAAAGCCCATAACATTATGACACGACAATATAAGAATACAGTCTTTCAAAACACCAGCGTCTGTGAGACACCAACTGTGTATATTTACAAGCAAGATTGTATCACTAAATCCACAGGTAGGATGTTATACATGTGTAATAATAATACCCGACGATGAAAAGCGCGCTTTGAAGTAATATCTTAATATAGGATTTTAAAAGCTAAGAAACATATATCTATATAAGCAAACTTGTGATATATTGTCTTCTATATATATCTAACATATATTACTCACGGATATTCCAAATTTGTAAGCACTCACAGTCGATATTATATTGCTATTATTTGCATGATAACGTATCCAGAATACTATAAACAGATTCTCATGAATCGTTTATTGATTATATTTAACTAATTAGACTCTTATTTTTAATTTACTTTTAGGAAATAATTACACTTTTAGTGAACTACAAATTTAAATTATAATTACCTAACTGTACATTATCATTAAAATGGGAAAATAGCGTCATCACGTGGCAGGTGATCATGAGATCAAACTAAATCATAACCTTCCATTTCAACTAGTATGTTTATTCCCATACAACATGCCATTCTAATTGATCCCACTTTGCTACTTGTATACATTATAAATGTTTACCGACGAGTGCACTCAGTGCAAACTTCACTGAATGTAGCGATACACCCAAAGAAGTCTGCGAAAACCGCAAACAACAAATTCTTCATGAAAACGCTGACCTATCATGATAAGCAGATGGATTCAGGCTGTCAGCCAATCAAATTGCAGCTGACAGCTAAACAGCTGACTGCTTCCTACATTCCGTTCCTTGTAGGCTATTATGCATCTTACGATCGCGACGGCTGAATATAGAATTTAAAGTGCTGAATAACCACATGATCGATCAGATGTTGCTTACTGGAAATATCAGCTGATCGAACGAAAACCTGCATAGCGGGAAACGCTTGGTTAAACGGGAATTTCAACCTCAAAATCTAGTAAACCTGGCTACCGCCGCTGTATTTAGATAACCTTAAAAGCCAAAACATACACACATAATATAAACAATTCTGTTGGAAAACTAGGATAATATACCATTGATACGGTATTACCAAGCAGCAAAATATATGACATAGATATTACGCCTTGCATACGGAATGTTAACTGCTTTGTTACAAGCATAATATATATATCGGTCAGCAAGACAAAACGTTCTGAATTGAAATATTGCGTGGAATAAATTCTATCCTAGGTAGCAAAATTTGTCCAGCTGTATATAATAATACATATACAAACGGTCGTACATTGCAAGTTATAACGTCGGTTTATATTCTCCCAAAAATAGGATAGATTTATCGATACTTTGTGCTTCATGTGTAATACTAATTTTACGAATTCGACAAAAATATATTTCATTCATAACGTTTTGAAAAGGTTCTCATATCACTTCATATTTTCAAGGTCAATTATGCAATGTAAATATTAAGGTTTTATTAGTTGAACGCTATTTTTGTTAAGTATAAACGAGTTTATTTCCGTCTTTTAATACACTGAAATTGGTTAAAATACACCACAAATAAAATTAGAACCTTCCAAATACTAACATTGCGATCGTTTTCTAAACTGCGCAATTATTTTAAAGCTTTCTCCGCATCTCTTTTTCCATTCAAATTGTTTCCAGTCGTCCTTAGTTCTATACTCCCTCCGCCCCTTTGTGTTTTCAAAGTGTGTGAGAGAAGAGAAAAGACGAGTAAGCAGCAATAAATTTTCGAACTCACACCAAGAGTTAGAATTGAATATATAATTCGCCGGAAAGAAATAGGACAACGAGAAACAACCAAATATTATCTGCGAAGAAATGTGTGTATACGTTGCTATGCAAAAAACCAGCAACATTTTGACTAGGAAAAATGGATTTATTGATTGATTTGGATTAAATCGAGCTGTAAATAAATATATATACTATTTACATATCTATAAAAGAGGCATGGTTTTTAGAATAAATCACACTTATGGATCCCAAAAACAAACAACAATTAAAAACTGGCCTATCTATATTTGTGATTGCGTCGAGAAACGAAAATGTATCAAATACATTTACTGAATGATTGATTGAATGAGCTCCTGAATCAAACCCAGCGAACTTTGATGTCGAATCACTTCTTTATACTGGGTATTTAGGGTAAGTTTAGAGCGCAGGAATTCTGGCCGGTATCTGCAGACAAGCCCTAAAGCCCATGAGCGCAGGAATTCTGGCCGGTATCTGCAGACAAGCCCTAAAGCCCATGAACGCAGGAATTCTGGCCGGTATCTGCAGACAGGCCCTATAAAGCTCATGAACGCAGGAATTCTGGCCGGTATCTGCAGACAGGCCCTATAAAGCCCATGAACGCAGGAATTCTGGCAAGTATCTGCAGACAGGCCCTAAAGCCCATGAGCCCAGGAATTCCCCTCGGAATTATGTTATTACTACAAACTACAACTGTCCTGCCTTATTTTAAGAGAAAAGAGGAGACGACAGAAGAGCAGTCAATTATTACAGTTATATAGCTAGCTTTTGCCGACTGAAAATAGTCCGAGAATTCTCCGAATCGAATCGATAATATCCTCTTCTCTCGCGCAGTAATGTACCTTGGATGGTTTAGCTCCCATCTCTTATTTCTTTTCCTTACTTAACCCCCCTGATTCTCATCCCATGATGAGCATACTGCCTGCCTACGCTGTATTATAGACACAAAACAGGAAAAATGTACATTTTTCTAACACGCAGCAGCTATACTGGCAATTGCCCAGGAACCACTTTTAGATAGACATCCTTAACTTTTAGACAGCTTTTCATTCTATTTAAAAAGGCTCTTTAACTTCGTAAGCCAGCTGATCACTAGACGGCTTAATTTGTGTTAAAACAAGAACAACATTCTTTCAGGACAAAAATTGAAGTTGCCTCTTACAGCTTCCAGAAAATGATTCATTTTCTATTTCTGTCTTTTTTGCATATTTAGAAGCTGATAAAAATAATTATAAATAGCACTTATCTGCTTTTATCCATTTAGTCACAAATTACTGTATCCATCAATAGCTAGTCAAATAATAATAAATCAGCTTGACAAATTTAAAAACAAAAGTTTCAAGTATACTTATGTACAAAACACGTTTCGTTCTGTTTTCTAAACAAAAAACCTTGTCAAACTTCGACTAGTCACAGGTCTCAAACGTTACTATTAATATGAGAAATGACTTTATTTAAATAAGGGAACTACTTTAACCGTCCCAAGCTTTCGACTTTGAGAAAGAAGGCCTAATTATGAAATGATGATATTGATTAAATTACAATTAACTGTCGCATAATAAGCGAAACACTTAAATAAGCATATTATCTAAATCAATACAAGTACCTAATGCAAGAAATAATAAGCCTATGCGAACACAGTGAAATTCTAATGGTTCCTTTTAAAAATAAAAAGAGCTAATGATCCTGTAAATCAAAGTTGTCAAACTATACTGTTACTTTTCGTTATATGAGCTATAGTGTATTTAAAGCGAGCATTCCCTATTTTCAACATCAACAGTGGATGAGAACGAGCCTAATAGCCTACACAAGGCATATCTTTCAGCGTATCATTTGTTCGTTCTATTCTTTCATCATCTCCTCTCCTCCATCTCATTCTTGTATTATACACCAGTTGAGACCATTGAAGAAAGGAAGCGTTGAGCACAGCAATACATCAAACACATTTCATAAATATACAAAAGAAGTCATGTTATTAATTATTATCATTGATATGATAGAAGATGTAAGAGCTCCTAAACATGGCAGAGTCTGCTGCTACTAAGAACACTACAAGGAGCGAGATTTAGTAGTAGGTAGGGGATAGAGATGATAGAAATGCTCTTAGAACTGAAATAAGATATTAGATTCGTAGACAGAATAAATTAATGAAGTGTACATAAAAAGACAAAATATAATATTATGTATGCCAGAAACATGGGGCAAACCTTTGTCAAAAGTAAATTGCAAATATTCTGATACCAATATAAAAACGGTGGTTATATACATATTATTTTCGTAAAATGTTTTCTATTATGTAACGTATATTATAATAATGAATTCTGTTTAATTTTTTGTGACACCCCCACCCCTCTTCATACGGTTTCTAAGAGCCATTCAACCAATAATGCTCATAGACATCTACAAGCACTGTCATACGCAAATCTACACGTTCGTTTTTGAATTTTCACTTAGTAGACGACAAAACATAGGTTCATGTTTTATACTCAAACTCAACAACCTAACACATGATTAATATATACATTCAACCTTCTTAAATAATGACTGTATATTAACCAGCTGTCTTAAGTTCAAGTCTAATGTAACATAAGGGTTCGTATGCTTCTCCATGATTGTTCACCGATTTCGAGCTATTTTTCGGCCGGCCATTTAAAATCAATCCATGAAACTACTTATTTTAGTCAAACAAAGTCATCCTCTCGTGTCACGCACCTGCAGCGTACTCCCGTCCTGCAGCGTGACCAACTCCATTCTGGCGCATCCCGCGTGACAGGGACTAAAGTAGGTGTTGCGGGTGGAAGGGCTGGAGGAACAGATCGGTTTGTAGCGTTGATTGCAGGAGCAATGGGAGTTGCAGGGGTCAGTCAGGTTCGTCAACTGGACGGCCAGTCCCTCAGCTCGACTCGATGCTGGCGTCACACCGCTGAAGAGAGGGGGGGGGCAAGAGATCGCAGAGTCAAGAGTAGAATAGAGGCGAAGGCGAAAGAAAATAGAATTTTATAGAATGACCAGTGCTTTCAAAGAAATTTCCTTTGAAAATATATATTTTATGACGAAATGATACAAAAATTGAAAATTGTAATAATTCAACTTCGAGAAAATAACAGAAAGAATGGTGTTAAATTCAAGATTTGATTTTTTTTAAATAATTGTCTGAACATAACAGTCGTACAAGCGAGTCCAGTTGCTGAGTTCGTGTATAAGTTAAGTGGCATGCAAATGGGGCTTTCTTAGCTTCAGTTGCAATATAATAGCAGTAACTTTCTTGGCTATTGTATTTTGCAGCATTACGAGAGGGGCGTAGGCCGCTGAAGTGACCCAATAACGGTCGGAACTGTGCTGTCCAGCTCTCCCTGTACTACTAGTAAGGTCCAAACTGTGCTGTCCAGCTCTCCCTGTACTACTAGTAAGGTCGGAACTGTGCTGTCCAGCTCTCCCTGTACTACTAGTAAGGTCGGAACTGTGCTGTCCAGCTCTCCCTGTACTACTGTCTAGTAATATACATGTTAGCAGTATAAAATCATAAATTTATAATTTTCTTTATTATATACAATCATAAAATATAAGAGTTCAATTAATGTAAAACCAAGTTGATTCAATTCATTATAGACTTGTTTTACCTTTACATATACTATGTGTACATAACATTAGATACTAACATGAGTGCTCAAACCAGTTTTAGGTGAAGATTTTTCAGTTATACTGTTTTTTTCTTCTTTAAACACATTGTCATGGAAACATATGCGCGTGCAAACTTTCATAGAGGAAATGGAAACAAACAAAAAAATCAAGTTCGTGTAGGAATCTCCATTACTAATGACTTATGTTCACATTCCTATACAACATTGCGTGCGCAGCGAAATTGCAACACATAACAAATCTCAAGCATCCCTTCGAGACATTTAATATTTCAAAAATTCGTATATAATCATATCAAAACAATCAGTTGGATACAGCTACCTAAGAATTTATAATTAAATGTTACTCGGCCTAAAAAGCGCGATTCCTATAAGTTCCGTTAAATTTATATATTAGAAACTAGAACTTCTGTTTTTCATGCTTCATCCAAACTTACCGAATTTAAATATAGGTAACAATAAGTAGAAATTCATCTAAAATCCCGCTTGTAAAGAAGCTTCAGTTTCTATATTTACAGCTGCTTTAAGATGTTTGTTAATTTAATACTTGGTAACCACTAAACATTTCGGAAGTAGTACCAAACCACCATATCGGGGACGTAGGTATTACAATCTTAATATTGTCAGTTGCATATGAAATGCAGTATACAAAGCAGTGTGTCCCGCAAGTTCCAACAACCTTAAGTTTCACATGGAATAGAAAGCACCCATATATTTCAAACAGCTGTATTTCTCGGAAACTAAGGAGCCGATGACCTTCAAACATGGAAATCACTTAGAGGCCCATCTCTGTAAGCGTTGCCATTTTGTCATATTTCCTTGAGCAATGCCTAAGAGTGATTAAAATGGTCGCTATTTGACCTTACATGACCCCACTGATTAGGAAAATATGACAAACGGCCACATCAACCCCGACAGTCTATGACGCGCCTCTCTTGATGATTCTAATGCATTAAGAGCGTCGGTTGCCTATAGTTACTGTGATAAAGCTGTGTAAAATATAAATGTTCATTCCATGTAAAGCTCGTGGGACTCATTTTCCCTGTGAACTGCAAAATATAATATGCAACAACATCCCAACGAGTCTTCAAGAAAGCAAATACATCAGAATTGATAATTACAAGAAACCGTCGATGTTGGCTATAGCACGGATACAAGTGATAAGACGATGTTGGAAGATGGAAGACATTAATGGCTGGACATTTTGTGATAATTACTGATTAATTATAGAGCGCCCAAGAGTAGTTTTCATTAATTATTTGGCCACCGCCATGTCTAGGAATCGCTTAGTAATAATAAATAAATCATAAACACGAAATAAATATAGGCTTTATGGGTTGGTTAATAAGGCTCTGGTTATTGTGTTATAAAGCGATAAGAACATACGCAAACCAAACGATGTGACTATCTGTTAAGTTTTAGTAACATGTTGTTATGGGTCAATGATGACCTGGTTAGAGATTATTGGTAAAACATAATTTAAAGAAAACTTAAACTAATGCCACATTTGTGTTGCGCTCATTTGTTTCGTGAACTTCTTATTAATGTATGGACTGTATTTGTGTTCGCATTTATTACAAGATTTCCAATCGCTAAATGTCATTATTTTAAATTTAAGCTTCCTTTGAGGATGAGAACATTCAAGGCCACAGAAGTCAGAGGAGCACTATACACTTTGTTAAACAGCTTCGACTGAAATTACGCTTTAAAAAAAACAGAGAAACTAAATGACGCTTAACTAAAACTGCAACCTTATAATCATCCTTCAATTGCGAAAGTTACAACGAACGAGTGCGATATAAAGTATACAATAAGACAAAAACAACACATTGTGTAAATATAGTTTCTAAAATAATCATTGTTTTTAATCGACCCTATATATTAACCAGCTGAACAAGAAATTATAACAATTAAAAACACTTCAAGAGTTTGTAAATAGTTAGGCAAACTTCTAAAGGAAGCATTACTCACCTGAGAGCTGAACTATTATCCCAATCGCCTGTTTCGTTTCTGGTTTTATACAACAAATTAGTAAGTGAAAGTGAAATGAATGCTTTATAAAGAATTCTAGAAGCAAATATTGCCACGTGAAATTAAACCATATCTATACAATCATTAATTAAATTAACAAAAAACTTCAATTAACTCGACATAATATAATTATATAAACGAGAAGAGCAGAATAAACTGTTATAATTCATGTTACTAACTTGCTAGAGCAGTAATGAAAGAGGTCTCTTCAGCAGCCGACACCCCTCTAACTGTACCAGTATATTGCAAATATAGGCATAGACTAAGTTGACAGCAAGATAGACAAACTAAACAACACCACCAGAGGGTCGACTAGTAGTTTGTAAGACGGACAAATGTTGGATATATAGAC
>JAYRBW010093848.1:0-20820 GCA_036023295.1 Invenusta paracnida
TCGTCTGGATAGTAGACAATGTGGAGGGCTCTTTTTTGAAAGTATTCAAGCTTTTTGGTGTTGGCTTTTGGCAGGCCGATGAAAAGCGGTGCAGCATATTCTAAGATGCTTCTGATGTAGGCATAGTATATTTGAAGCAGAGATTTTTTGTCGATTATAGGTCTAAGCAGTCTTAGAGGGTAAAGTTTGTTTGCTGTTGTCTTTAGGCAATTGTCGACGTGAGCGTTCCATTTGAGATCGTGACTGAGAGTGACTCCTAGGATTTTTATTTTGTTATCATGATGTTTGATGTTTTCCAGGTCTCTTTTTCTTCTTGTGGTACACATTGTCTGCGTTTTTTGAACATTTAGGGAGAGCATAATTGCGGTGCAATTATGAGATCTCGCAGGGATGAGTTCCTGCAAGATAAACGCGCAATAAATGGATTACTCGGATGTAGAAATAAAACCAATATATATTGTGGCATATACATCAAATATTAATTAAAAAATAAATAGTCATATTATTTGCACCAAAAAAATAATTATACTGTAAATTTTAAAAAGAAAATGGTAATTATAGTTGAAGACAAATCTCGACCCGACCAACGTGCTATATTTCATAAGACCGAAATGTTCGCAATATCAGCCGTTTAATTATTTCTTTACGGCTATAGGATAGGTGAAAATAATTTTTGAAAATTTAACTAGAGGGCTTTTGAAATGCTGAGAATAAATTACAGAAGTTCAACACCAACACGTAAATCTTGTTATTGTATAGTTATTCGTAAAAATGCATATATTTTTCTGAATCAACTATTTGTTCATGATAGGTATAGATTACGTATTTTATAAATATAGTATAGAATCTAATAAGACATCTGAAAATAATAATTGAATGCCAGAAAAGGTATATTTTCATAAAAAATGTAAAGTGTAGGATTAAATACCTACTATAAGAAAACCTACATGTTACAGGCATAAAAATTGAATAACAAAGTACATATATGATAGCAATTAATAAATTGGCATTATAAAAATGGACAAGTTAGTCGACAGCAAACACGTGAAATATTATCGGTGGTATTGTTGAAAGCAGTTTTCAAGGCAGAGGGGTGGTTGGCTTGGGCATTGCACGCACCTGTAGCGAGTCAACCTCGTCCTTCCATTTGAATAACAGGCTCGACATAGAGCTACGCCTATAAGCTTCTGTGCTCGCCCAGTCGCAGGGATGAGTTCCGGTAAATGTTGTCGATTACGTAATTGGCGGGGGGGGGGTGGACATGACTGCAATCCGAGCCATGAGTGGATGAGGGACTCAGGCTCAAATGCAAGGAAGGTGTGTGCTGGTCTGTTTTTGACTCGCCTGAAACAGACAGCATAAACATAATTAAACTACAAATTGGATAAAGTGAAAAAATCTAAATATGTTCACATCGTGTGTCACCAATAAAAGAATCACACATATTAGTAAAATCTATGTCATAGAAATGTAAAACAGTATGTTAATAATTTTGTTAATAAACACTTTACCCACAAAAATAAATGTATAGCTCTAAAGTATAATATTCATAAGTGAAACTTTTTATATCAAAATAAATAGCTATACGCTATATATGAAATATATTTTTTACCTGTAGAGAATAAAAGAGTTGAGTACCATCCATTGAATAATGAAGATGCCCAACATTTTTGAACCACTGTTGGCACTTTCTCGTGGCGTTATAATGCGCCTGCAGATCATCCGCACGGTCGACTCCACCCATACAGTCGTTGTAGGTGTCGATGGCTGTCGGCCTCTGAATTACGTCCAGGATTCTTCATCTCGAAGTCGACGTTGGACTGGGACGGTGGTGGCAGTGTACAACGATGACAAAAAGTATACATCGCGCTTGTCGTTGAAACGAATTCTTAGAAGGTCTCCTTTCCGTTGGAATCGGCTTTCACTTCAATAAAATGTTTTGTTGCATGATACGTATCTGCGTATAAATACTTATTTCGTGGATTTATTTGCATTTTATTACATATATATACGTTCCTTGGGATCCTGCCACCACGGATCTCCGCCGAAAGACCAAGATTTTGACGAATAGTCCCAGAAGTTGTCGTAGAACTTGTCAGCAGGTATTCCTGGAGCCGGACACCGTTGAGGTAATTATCGACGTACATGGATGGTGTAGCCGAGATCGAGATCGGCAGCTTTGTTCATCAGATGAACGACTATCTTCTCACTCATGGAGAGATTTTCTGTACCTTGAATTCCTTGGGCCTACAAAGCTGTCCCTTCGCGACCAGTATATAATTCAAAGTCTACAGTGTATCCGTCGACATCACACAGACAAAAGATCTTAGTACCAAACTTGGCCTCCTTGGATGGGATGTATATTGTCTGAAGCGCAGTCCCCCTTGGTGCATTACAATCGACTCATCAATTCTACAAGCTCCCTACAAAATAATTAAGAAGTCATGCTTATCAATGAAAAGTCTACAAAAATATACTAAGTTTACATTACTCTTTTTTTAACAAACGCAATAATAAATTGCATTACTATGAACGTAATAAAATATTTTTCAGTTATTGTAAAATAATAGAAACTATTATAATATATACCTGAAAACTGATAATAAAACTATTTCAAAGTAATTAAACAATCCGTTTTCATTTTTCGTATTATAAGAAAATTATAAAAACATTGTTTCACTTACTGGTCTGGACTGTATAAAGTGGACAACTTTGCGCGGATATGTTGAAAAAACGAATGAAGGTAGGTATGTGATCCTGTCGCCGGGAATTACCTCATAATGAGGGACAAATCGCAAATTTTGGAGAATTGAAAAAAATCGATCGCGTCGCATAATTTTGTCATCTTGAAATAAATCGGACTTGTATAGATGATTTTTAGACCAATACAGATGAATCCGAGGTTTACGGTCTATCGCCATCAATAGGAGTAGGGCGATGAATTGCTTGAATTCAACGACAGTCAAGTTCACCCATTCTTTCCGATGGACTCGATTTACAAGAGGAGGAAGGTTTTGGTTGCGAAGGACCACGCGCAAGTTCGTGCTGTCCATTATATAAGCCAATATGTTGTCATCTAGTAAAAGTGCAGTGAAGTCGGCTTCAGAGATCAAATCATTTGGGTCTATTACAGGAGAAAGGCCTGGGATGCCGAAGAAGTCGGGAAGAGAGTTGGGACTTCTCGACTCCATTCTGATTTTTGTCGCATAATGTATATCTTTGATAAAAACTTTATTTTTATAACATATTATTCGAATAAATGTATATATATATAAATAAGCAACGAATATTTTACATAGAACACGTATATATCGTACTGAGCACATACAAAACAGATTTTATAGAATTTTGAAATTAATAGCAAATAAAAATAATATTGTACAACATAGTTAGAGGTTTCATCTATGAAGACTTTTTGTACACATAGGAACATGCATATATATATATACTGTAATGATCAATATATAATATTCGCCTTATACATATATCATAAATATTATAACTTAATAAAACTTTCTTATATACTCTATTACATATTTATGTACATATTTTTATGGACAAAATATTTCATATTATACGTAAACATCTTTACAGTCATACAAAAATACAATTAAAATCCATTTCTTCGGATTATATTTATATCATCGATTTTCAAACGTCTAATTCAAAACCAGGCTACTCAATTAGGTTATTTGAAGCGACAAATTTCCATTAGCTAACATAACCGATTCATTTTTGACTGTTTTAAATATTTTGTATAATTATTATTAACTGATTGACAGCTCAGAACAATTTGAAACAAGAATGACCTACTGTGTACGTATATATTTGACATTGTCTTACTTTGTAAATTAAACAATACTAATTAAAAATATATTACATAGCCTACAATGGCTAAATTAAATAATATATATTAATTTCAATTAGTTTTAGACTATATACTACTACGAAAAAACAAAGTAATATAATATAAAAACGAATTATTATAATAGAAACCATTTTTTCTAATTCATATTAATAAACCTTTCAACCCATAAAGTATTAATTAATCTATTCTTCAACATTTTAAACATGACTGCAAGATATTGCGGACGATAGTAAGAAGAAGAGGATGTGGTGATTATGATTTATCAGCTTTAATAGTAGTGACCAAATGACAAGGCACCAAAATGAAAACCTATACAACAGTAAGTTTACTGATATATGAATACATACATAAGTGACATAGAATACGGTAGTACTATACTTCATTAGCTGCCCTACTTCGGAGGGAAGTAGCGCTTATGAACAGGTCAACATAGATTTCGTTCAACAAAAATCACTGGATAAAAAAGGAGAGACAAATCATTAGAGGAAGAAAACAACTGACAAAAAATGCAGATCTGTGAGAGGCTTGCGTGGGCGTGTGAAGGGGGGCGACTAGAAATTGGACAAATCAATAAATCAATGAGATCAATGTCTATGTAGAGAGATTAGAGATAGATGTACAGTGGCCTGTGTGAATATGTCAGCAAGCAGAGGTGGAAGTGATTGGTTGAAGTCATCAGCCAAGGAGAAGTGATTAGGTGTCGGCCTCTGCTTGAGCCATCAAATCGGTGATGTTCCGTTCGAGGTCGTCGATTCTTTGACCCATTTCATCGAGTAGAACGCGAGAAATGAGATCAAGGCGATTGGGACTGGTTAAGAAAGTAATACATTACTGTGCATCAAAGTAAAAAATAGGGAGAAATACATAGCAATATACCTATGAACAATAAAGCAAACTATAAAGTGCTACTTTCATACTCAAGGACAATACTAGCTCCATGCACAAAGCTGTTTCGACCTTATTTAAACTCATCAGCAGCCCACACCCCTCGTATTGTTGTTAAAAGCAATACCTGTAACCATGAGTTACATGAGCGAGAAATGTGTACCACAACGAGAAGTGGTGGTGGGTTAGGATATAAAAGCAACAGTATTGTAGAGCCCTCCTCGTACTGACTGACAGTCATGAAAATTTGTAAAATGAAACCACAAATTAGCGAATAATTATCTATCAAAGACAATAATCCATATTCTCAAAAAATCATGTCAGTTGTAGCTCATTCACAATGTTGAGTAAAACATCAGTGGCTATTATATCTCAGAATGTTTATCAACTACCTTTATTCCTACAGTACATATAATATAATGCAGCCCAGAACTACTGTGTGCCATGAATAAACATGCATAACCTACATGCTTTAACATGGCATATACTATAAATAGTGGAATTAAACAGTAATAATGATAGATTTCACATTCATCACGCTGTAATTTTTTGATAATAGAAAATCGTCGTATTTTACGTAACTTTCTCTACTAGAACGGAGTTAGTAGTATTAAATATTAAGACTACATATATTATTTAGTCGCTGATCACTTCAGATAATTTTTAATCTGTCAAGCAAACATAAAAAGTAGCAATAATGAATTTATACAAATATTTTTTGACTTAATTATAATAAAAAGCTTTTAAAATAGCTTAAACATCTGCATTCACATATATTAAATACTTTCACGTTTGAGGAGTTAGTATGTATAGTATTAAACTGTATACAGAATCAATAAGAGTGAAATCGCTGTGTTATATTACTTTATGGCATATACAATGCAATCATATCTAATATAATCGGGCAAGGTTGGTGGTATTGTATCCGGTTCTATACAATCAAGCTTTGCTTAAATAAGGTGATTTCGTATTCTTAAAGAGAAGACTAGAGAGTTGGTGTAAAGTAAATATCGATTTTAATATGTATTTACATCACACAAGAAATTGTATGCTGCAATATACTGAATAATAAGTAATTCGTTATAATTGCATTGAATTAAAAATTATATAATTAATTTTTGTACTAAAAATAGTAATTAATTGTCTAGAATACGCATGAGCTTGACTTTCCTTAATAATATCCAATTAGAAGCATAGTAACATGGTTTGGCTCCTTTAGGACCTGATACGTGTTTAAAACACTACAATGAGTAAACATATACCAAAAAAACCGATGAGTGAGAAAGATCTTTAAAAGGATATTTTTCGTAACGAGCTGGTCACTCATATTCTGGAAACGATTCTGCATGGACTGCATCATACTTTGAATCTGAAGTGCAAAAAGAGATGAACACACTGCAGTGTAACAAAAACGAATATTAAGTCGAGCAAGGATATCTATATCCTTCTAATCCATTCATTAACTCAGAACTATTTTTAATGTATAAATATCTATTCAACCATACAGACCCATTCCTATTATAACATATTCATAATTCCATTTCCTTTATTTTTGGTCAAATTAAAGTGTCTTTAGCCAATTGAAAAAAAAACGGAGCCATATGATACACATTTTCAAGCAAAATATTACCTTTCTTTTAGATAAAAATGAGTACTATATTTTATCCTCTATGAAGAGAACATATAGAACGTATTCATAATTCTATTTACATTATAATTAAATTTAGTTAAACTAATGTGTATCAATCAATGGAACAATATTTTTTTAGTCATAGGATACATTATTCAACCAAAATAATACTTTTCTTTAAAAAAACATGAAAATACAAATAATCATGGAAGGAGGTGTTACATTCAAATAAAGTAGATTAACATATTTGTATTTATATTTCCTTTATTAATCAAACTAATTAAAAAGGTGAAATAAAACAACAGAAGGTTAATACAGGTAGAATTTCAGATTTATATGTTACCATTATTCAATCAAAAAATACATTTCTGTAAGAAAAAATGCTTGTACATGCTTGCACCCCCCCCTCTCTTTCTATGGCCAGATGAAGGGTTAACTATTTACATTTATGATACATGTATATTTTTATTAATATAGACACTGAACTTTTGCATAATAATATATCTTTAATAATAAATTTGATTCTTTAAAAAATAAAATTTGAAATTTAATCTAATATATGGCTCAATACATTATGTCATTTAAACAAACAAATAATTATTAAACTTTGATAAAAAATACATGACTTTAAAATGTATGAATTTAAATTATGGTACTTGCATTGTTTTATAAAAATAGAAAAACACCAATCATTATTTTTTTTCCCTTTTCATTAAAATGAAAATTAGTGATCTTGTAGATTAACCTGAAATCACAAACAGGACTACCTACAATTTAATCATGAATTGTAAGATACCATTATCATTCTAAACTGATTCGGAAATTATTTAAGTAATTATTTATGTATAACTTTAAAAACGTCTGAAAACATTTTAATAACAGGATGTAACATATACTATATATACATATATATGTTTTTATCAAAATAAACTTCCAAAATATATAAATAATATTCAATTATACAAATAACCTGTTATATAACATTTAAGAGAATACTGTATAATACTATGTATTCTATGTATGACATTTTTTAGTTTTAGCAATTATATTTCGTAATAAATTAGTCATTTATCTAACCAAATGGAAGACTGATTAGTACTATGTTATTTGTCCATCTAATATTTTATATGATACAATTAATTAATGTGTTTAATCTCTTCTTTATGACTATAGCCAGTCAGGGCGTGTAAAGGCATACACACTATACCCTGATGCATATATTAAACCATTATGGTGCCCTTTCAAAACTAAAGTAAGACTAAAGAAAACAACACAATTTCAAAATAATTAAATTATAAACGCTTAACATTCAGCTAATTCATAGCAGTTATAATAATAAATGTAAATAAGCATTAATAGTTCATTTTTATAATGCACATACAGGGATGCAGACTACAAAAAATATCTAAAAATAAGTGGCTCCTTATTCTTACTTGCCAGTGGACATTCTTACTCTCTTTGGATATGTCAGTTCCACAGTCAATTTTACTATTATCAATAATTTACAATTTCTAATGTTATTTGACCAAAAAATGTGTATATAAGGGTTTATAACAGAATTTGCTAAGATATTTAAAAAAGTAAGGAAATATGACTAATATACAAAGTATATATAGTACTAAAAAGGTTCACACAGTTCATAGTAAAATGACTATTAAAATTATGACAATTATATGAGTTATTTAATAACAACACAATAAACCATCTGCAATTGGAATAGATTAATCTTTAGACTAAAATTATGAATGATACAGCAATGAGGGACAGACAGCAGCACAGCACACAAATTAATCAATAAATAGGTATGTCTGTCTATCATGACACATAGTAGTAACTCTCACATCTCCACTAGTTGTTAACAGATAGGCAGCATTGTAACAGTGCACACTGATTAATAGATACACTAGGTAAGGAAGAAAGTGAAATATATCTCACTGTATCACTGTTGCATTGGCAGTGAGCTAAAACAAAATATCTATGATAACATGTGCAGCAGCTATTTTACACCTTACCATAATTAATTAATCATTCTGTAGACTACTGTTTTCTCTACACATTAACTGAGGAATTGTACTTGCCCACTGGACAAACCACTCGCCCCAGGCAAGTGATTTTAACAACCATGCATGTAGTAAGATGATCCATGTGTATATATTTAAAACAAACTTAATCGATTTACCCATGTACATGTACCTTTGTTTATTCATAAATCTATAATTACATATGAGCATGCATATATATATATTTTTTTTAAATCATGTGAATAATATTTTTTAATGCCCACCTGGCAACACAAAATTATGTGCTGCTCCAAGGGCACTTTCATCTCAAGTGCACTGCATTAGCACAGACTAATTAGCTTTTGCAAAGAAAATATATCTGAAAATTGTATTTGTATAATAATTTTTCAAGATAATAATGTTTAAGTAATATATACAAATTATTAACCACAACTAACATTATAGTGAAGAGAATATTTTGTTATTTTATAAGTAATGTGTGTGACAAATACATCCAAAAACAACTATTATTGCCTGATAATTAAATACTATACCCATTCATTACATATTAACCAGTTAAGAAAGTAATATGTATGTAAGTCTGTGCATCAAAGTAAAATTATGGAAATAGTAAAATACTTATAAATAATCAAAGAAATCTATAAAATAAGTTACTAAGTCTAAAACCTAGCTTTATACATATTTCAATTACAATTGTGTAATAGTAAGTCTTGCTTAATTTGGTTTTTAAGATAATATTTGTTTATTAAAAATTATTTTAGTTCAATAATACTTGATATATCACAGATTTATGTCCTTGGCAATGATTATTTTTATTGGGTTCTTCACATCATTAAAAGTATGGCAGTGGTAAACTAAATGTATGCCAAGATTTTTATGCAATAAACATGTTTACCTTTCTTAGCAATAGCATTGGTTATGGACATAGTAAAATAATGTGCCAATGGTTCAATGGCTATTAGTCATATATATATATGACCTTTTTCTACAGAAAAAATCAGCTCATTCACTTGTATAATAAAATGTCTACATATCTTAAATCCATGTTGGACCCAAGCTGCTGGGTAGAGAGACTCATATATGAGGCCAACATTTGATTGATACAAGCTATAAAGGGGTAAAATGTTCACATTTTATTGCAATTTATATTTGTAAGTGTTCCCTGAAATCAGTCAGCTATATTAATTAGCATAATCACAAGTATAGTATTATATAATTAAACCATTAATTTTAGATTAGAGGTTGCCTCCAATTACTACAATATAAAATTCAAGCATGTAGATATCAATATACTTAAATAAAACAATTTTTAGCCTTAAGTGGATAACTAATATTTTAATTATTTTACTGTCTGATCAAATAAATAATGCCTACTTTTATTTTAAAACTATAAATAATTAAAATATATAGTATATAGTATAGATAAGGTGGGGCACAATTATTTTTTGAATAGTGTATATTGACTGATCATGTTTAGAACTGCCATGCTTATTTTAATAGATGCTATGATTAAATAGTGCTACAGGATATTTAGTAATTTAGAGGTATGATTAATAATTAATAAATTATATTTAGCACTGCCCTACATTTGGTGATATAAAGAACCACTACAAAAGAAGTGATTATTATGACATTATAGTCTATAATATAGTACATAACTATATATAGGTATATTATATGTACATATATTATGTCATTATAGTATATACAGTAAAGTAACTGATAATGTAAAATGCTCTTTAATGACAATTAAAATAAATCTATATAAATGTGCAATTCAGTAAGAAATAAACTTTAAATAACTATTTAAATTATTACTGATAAATATAAGTATTTGTTTTTAAGATAACATTTAGTTTTGTTTAATTTAATTCAGTTTAAGAATTGTATTAGTTCAATAATATCTTATATATCAGTGATATTTAATAGGTCATATCTATAATAAAAATATGACCTAGACAATTGAAGGTTCTTTGCATCAATAAAAGTAGGGCAGTGCAGCAGTAAATGGAATATGTGCCAAAAATAGGAATATATTATAATATTAATAAAAAGTGTACTAGTAAGCAGTAAAAGTATAATAATTAATAACAATTATAACACTAACATCTAACAGTAATGTTTTAATAATACTATTGATGTATTATTTAAATTTATTTAATTTTTAAATTATAATCCTTATCTTTTTCCAATGGCTGGCAAGGCCTTACTCTATAAACCTTAATGATCATCTCATGTATTATAATTAATTGATGCCTTAAAACCTCCCAACACAGTACTGGAGCTAAAAACCTCTAGTACTACTACTACTAGTACTTTGTTATTAATTATCTAATAACTTTGTATTAAATATGTTCAATAAATATTCAAAAATAGTATGGTACTCAAAGACTAAGATACAAAGAGTAAGATACTATAATATTTTCTTTTTAATTTGTAATGGTGAACTATTAAACTTAAAATAAAGTGTCTATTGATACTTATGTACCATTACCAATAGTAATTATTCAATGGTTTCAATAGTATTGAATATTATTGGTACCTACATACTAATAACATGGAAGCTTCTATTGGTATATATGGTGTAAGCTGATGGTAATCAAACTGACCATATTAAGTAACATCCCAGTAACCAAAATTTTTTTGTGTACAATTTAAGCCAGATCTGGCATACAAAATTTTCATAATCCAACACAAAAGTGCAAACTTTCAGGTGTTTGTACCTTTAAATGTTTTTAGTTGCAGATGCAGCACAAATGTCTGTAGTGTACTTAAAAAATAATAATTAACTAATTATCTAAAGAATTAGTCATCTACAACATCCAGTAACCCCATATTTCATATCATAAAGGTAGAGACCACCAGTAGGCAGTCTCCAGTTATTTATTACATATAACAAATAAATAATATGTACTTATAGTATTTAAATGTAAAGACATGTACATAGACAAGACAATTGCAGAACCTGAGAGGGTAATCTCCAAGTTTCCCACATTAAATTATTTTTTCTTTTTACAGGGTTTTTTGTTTTTTTATATATTTTTTAACAGTTTTTTCAATTTAAATTATTTATCATTTTATTTTATAATTTATTTTAATGTATTGAATTTCTTTTCATTTCCAGAAAAATTGTAGTTTTGTTTTAGTTTAAATTTTCATTATGGCTGGTTGTCCACATGCTCCAGTTTTTATTTCAGAAAACTTTGTACCTACTATCGCCTAATGTGTAAGACATGCAACATTGAAATGTCATTCTTGTTATAACACTTATGGATATTGTTGTTTTCTTTTAAAAAAATGTAAAAAAATTAAAAAAACAGTGAAAAAATAAATAATTTAATGCGGGAAACTTGGAGATTACCTGCGAGAGTCTCAGCATGTAGAGAAAATTGTTATGTGCTGAGAGTGACTCTCTTGGTTCATATATGCCAAGACTATCTGCACATAAAGAAAATTGCTACATGCCGAGAGTAGAATATTTTTTGATTTTGTTTTAAATAAACAAAGGATAGTCATATTGAGATGCTTGATAATTGTGGTGGTTGCAGCCGCCAGCTTTTAGTAGTGTATAGGGGTTATTTGTTAATACATTCATTTTTGTTTTTTTTAATTTTCATCTAAATTCTTGATAAGCATATGAGACTCTTGGCACATAACAATTTTATTTAGGTGCCAAGACTCTGAAAACCTATAAATTACAAAATTAAAATGTGTCAGTAATCTCCAAGTTTCCAATATTAAATTATTTTTGCTTTTTTTAATAAAAACATAAATATCCATAAGTGTTTATAAGTGTTACAACAAGAAACATGATACATGAATCACAAGTAACATTATACATGAATCACAAGTAACAAATAACAAATCAGAAGTCATAATAATGTCTAATCCAATACAGGATATTTCCAAAAAAATTAGTCTGTATAACGCGGTGCCAGAGAAACTCCTGGAGGTGAGTAAGGATTAATACATAAGTATTAAGTATTTTACCTTAATTATTTATTTTATTAATTTAAGTATTTAATACATTACAATAAATTGTAAAATAAAAACAAAAAATAATTTAACAAAAAAAAAACCTTTAAAAATTACATTAAAAAATGTAAAATAAATTGAAGAAAAAACCTGTAAAAAAAGCGAAAATAATTTAATGCTGGAAACTTAGAGATTACCATAATTATATATATATATTATTATTAACTTCCAAAAGAATGGCAATTGTGGAGTTCTTGGCTGTAATTTAATTTTTTTTCATAAAATATATAGATGTATTTAACAAGTAACCCCTATACACTACTAAAAGCTGGTATGGCTGCAACCACACCATGATTATCAAGCATCTCACTATCCTTTACAGTATTACTATATATAAAGTTAATTAGTAATTATATATATTTTTTATTTTATTTTCTAAAAAAAAATATATGGCCAAGAACTCCACAATAGTCATATATATAGTCATAGACATATGACATGAAAGGAATAGTGCAGATATCTGAGACTAAAGTAATTAAAAAATATTCCAAAAGATTAACTTATTGCATTGCTTTATAGTATTTACAGCAGTTTTAGGATCTCAGTCCTTTCATATTATTTTTCCACATTAATAATTCTGCTTCAGTTTAAGCAGTTAAAAGATAAGTAATTCTTAAAGAATTTGAAAAGTTCCTAATTTTTTACTGGAGAAAGAATGACACCTGTAGCATTTATTATTAAAGGAAGAATTTTTATCAGTGATAAAACAATGTCGTTATTTACACCAAAGCATGTTCATTTTGTGAATCATATGATCCAGGAATTATAGTTAGAACTCTTGTAATATTCTTCAGGATATATGGCAGGTACATTATTTTCTGTGTTTGTCTATCACAGCACATTGGAATTTGAGTTTCAGTTCCTGCAAATTTGGAAAGATCTCTTACATCTTTAAAAACCCTCTCAAGGAAAGAAGATACCCTCATCTTCTCTATAATAGACATCTATAAATAGAAATGGTAGACTAGATAGCTGCATACATAAACAGACATAAGCATAATGTTACCATAAAATATTATAACAAGATTATATTTGTCTACTCTAGAGAAAGCAGTCACAATTATTTATAGTCCTATGTGACACTATATATCTCATTACATTTTTTTATTCACAAAATACCTTTATTGCATGCACAGGAAAATGGATCCTCCACTGCTCATTATATAAATTTTTATTTCAAGGTTGAAGTTGTTTAGACTTATAAAATATATGCTCTTAAGGTAATGTCTGATTTGAAGTTGAGTTAGATTTTATTGATATAAAATAAATGATTAAAATATAAATGAAGTCAGACACAATAATTGACCATTAAAAATCTTAAGGTTTGCATCACTTTCAAATAAGACAAATGCAGAAGCTAAAATAAAATAATCTGTATTAAAGTTGGGCAAAATTATAATTTGACAAAAAACACCAACATTATCAGGCTTAGTTTGAGAAATTTTCAAAGGGGAGTTCCAAAATTACAGAAAGGCATATATATACAAAACTTGTATTATAATAATTTGTAAATAAGAAATATAAAATATACAGCAAACATGTAGAATGCAGTCTTGTAAATGTAACACAAATGAGTAGAATATCTAGCCAGAATTATTCCAACCTTAAAATAGAAAAAGCCTTTCATTGTTAGAGTATCAAAAGGGATGCATGTACACATTGATTAGAATCAATTCTATAGTAAGTGTTACTTAGATGAAATAGGAATGATAGAAAATTATTCCAAAAATATATTAAAAAATGCCATATGGTGAGAATTTTTATGGCAAAATATGTTGATAGCTGAACTGATATTAATGTGAATGTGTCTATGGTTATAGAGGAGCATAAGTTCAGATAATCTCATATTGGTCATTGGAGATCTGAGACTTGTTTTAATTCTTTTTGGCCACTAAATGATCTTTCAGCACTGCGTGTGATGACCAGCAGGTCCCAAAAAATGTTGAGAAGGGTTTTTATGTTAGGATATTCAGATAAAAATAAAAGAGCTTCAACTGCCATTTTTGAAAGATTTTGTCTGGATGGTTAAGTTATTTATGTTGTCAAAGGTTAATTTTGCTAATTTTTATCACTGCCTCAAACTTGTTGTGGGTAACAATGACTGCTGGAATGACTGCTGAGCATGATAGAGCTATACAATGGAGATTGTATATAATGTAAAAATGAAAACCTGGTCTTCATTTTTGAATGAAAATGATATAAAAATGGCACAGTTATAAAACATTGGTAATACTCTTTTGGACTATATGCAGGTATATTATTTCTGTTTCACTGTAAATCACAATGGCGAGGCACAATGAGTTCAACATCAAGCCAATTTTCTACCTGATTAAACCATATGCTGTGCAGTTAATCAACATATTCACGAGCATCCTTGATGACCTTGGGGACATGCTCCACACTATTGCTTGATTTCAAGAGGTCCAATGATTTAGTTTGAAGACTGACTGTGATGTGTGGTTATATGCTGAGCAATGTTGAGTCACCTTCAAAGAAACTAGGAAGTCAGAGTGCAAGTCATGATTGCAAGTAGGTATTTACCAGCATGTGTCAATGAGTCTGTGCTCCACTACTGAGGACCTTCAGATACGATTTCTTGGAAGCATCAAACAACCCCACTGTGAAGATCAATCATTGTTGTAATGGTTCAATTCGTTCCACCCAGTGTGTCCTGAATGCATCTTTCAGTTTCTTCTTTCGACTTTCTGGGGCTATTTGCTCTATAGCTTGCTGTAAGGCTTCTTGACACTTGGGGTGTGCAGCAAAGAAGGCACATACCCACTGTATAGTACCAAACATGTTGCAAATGCTTACTATCTCAGATGTCTTCACAATGCATAGATTTAGCTTGTGTGAAACACAGTGGAAGTAGAGTGTTTTTGGGTAAATTGCTCGAATTCGTTCTGCAACTCCTTTTACAACTCTTGACATATTTATAGCACCATTGTATGCTTGGCTGCATAATTTGAAAAGATTGAGGTCCATAGATAACAACTAATTCATGACAATTGTGCTGATTATTTTCCAGAAACCTCTTCTTTGCATTCAATGAAATCCACAAGCTTTTCTGTGGTCACCATTTTTTCTGAATCAATGTATTGCAAAACTAAACACAGCTGTTCTTTGTTGCTACAGTTTGTAACTTCATCAGTCATTACACTGAATATACCACTGTCTCAATTTTTTTTTTTAAATGGAGTTGCAAATTTGGTTTCTAAGAATGTCAATCAATTCATTCTGTGTGTGATAACTTGTGTACAGAGCATTTTGATTAACCCACAAAAGATAATCAGATAAGACTTTATCACCAGCTTCAGTACAGAAATGTATTAGAGCCAAACAATTACCATCATTGGTCTTTTTTTTTTTTCAACATAGGATAGCTGCTGCATCACAATGAGCTTATAGGACTATTCCTTAACATCCTCAGAATTCAATATTTTTAATAACAGATGAAAGTATTTCTCGATTGAGATTAATATTTGCAATCTGCTGCTGTTCAAGCTTGTTTTTTATAATTTTTGGGGTATAGAGCACAGAATTCTAACATTCAAATTATACCAAAGCATGCACAATTTTTGCAAAAGTCTCCATTCTTTGAATTTGAATAAACTAGGCAGGTGTAGTCTATAACCTTTTGTACTGAAATTTCCACTGTTTCCCATGCTCGAGCTGTTAAGGAAATTGAAATTTATGATCAGGTACAAATGCTTGTGTGTGTATAATTGATATGTTTCATTGTCATCCAACAGATTTAGACATTTGTTTGATGAAACAGTATCAATGTCACTAAATGTCATAGGGAAAAACAAAGCACTTGGCATTTCATCAACAGATGCACAAGATGTTCCAGATGTTGCATCAGATATATACATATTCTAGATTAGATAAAAAATACTTGAATTCATGTCCTTATACTAAGAACTGCTAAACTCTTGATAACTAAAGCACTTATAAAAGTTTGCATCTCTTATATAATATTTATGTAAAATACAGCTCAAATGTTTCTATAGTGTGTATATATTATATATTAAATAATATATGTCAATATTATAAATTAATATAAGGATTATTATATTTTGTTCAATAGAGAACTTCCTTTACGTCAATAATGTGATATACTTGCAAAAATTTACTACAAAATATTATAAATCATAACAGGGCTAAACTTGTTAGTCTTCTACTAAATTCTGCCTTGCATTTATAAGTCTTGTGAATATATTACCACATGTTTTTGGTATTATTTGTTTATTTATTGTTTTATGTTAAAAATTATTTATGTAAATCCAGAATTTGTAGCTCCAATTAAAACTTAAAAAATAATGTTTTAATAACATTTTTAAAAATTCTTGTTTTATTTAAAAAAATACTCTTATGTATATTTTTAATCTTAAAATTTAAGTGTATTTATAAGAGAAATTGAAAACCTATTTCTTATATTAATAAAACATGGAGCAAAATATGCAACAACACAGGCAGTAAAGTGAAATGTATGAATTACTCAGTGTTTTATATTTTTTAAATTAGGTGTACAGTATACAATATATACAGGTTGTTCAAAAAGTAACACAACTAGAAGAAAAACACATGACATGATTTATATAGAATTAAATACATTATAGATTATTTAATTATGCTTTTTTTGTAAATTTTGTGATTGTCTATGTATACTTATGAATTTTTATGTATGTTGCCATGTAAATAAATGTTTGCTATCCTATTTCAAATTAAGCATTAGGCTTTCTATACAAGAATTTGCATGTTTAGTTGGACACTACTTTAAGACATCTTAATATGAAGCAGCCAAAAATACATTAAGAGAATTATGTAAATCTTCAAGTAGATACTCCATCAAATTCCATATTAATGTAATATGTATAATGTGATATAATATTATAGGATACCTACACAGGATACATGCAAGATACATAGTTATAAAATATTTTACATGATCTTCATTTCTTAGGATTGCCAAACCAAATGTTATATGGGTATCACTTCTGCTTCAAAACTGGTGAAATTAGATCTTAAAGATAAAGGTGTTTTTCTCGATAGAGTAAAATTAATGTTGGGCTTTTGGAAAATAAGATTTTGATTTCAGCCAAACCCAAAAAGTTATAGAATTTCTGGTAGAAAAATGAACAATTATTGTAACTACTCTTTTGAAAATAATTGAAATTCACCAATTTCCATTTCTTTGGTTTGTTGAATGCAATGTGTTGACTCTATTTTTTCTCATTTTTCATCTGCAAGCAAACATCAAGTATAAGCCATAGAATTTGGTGCCATATACTAGCCGAAATTCGAATGATTAGTGGAGAATTCTCAAATCAGCAGACCTAGTTTGACAAAGTCAGTGAATGAGTTTTGGTTCATTCACTTGCTGATAGAAAAGATCTTGTGCATCTATGAGCAATCGTCAATCAAAAAAGGAAATTCTTACTTAATGTGAAAGCCTCAACACTCATTGCCCATAGAGTATTCTATAATCATATGTTATCCGTTTATTTAATTATATGACTAATATATTAATTCCCAGTAAATAATGTGTGAATTTCTCTTCATTTCTAAAAAAGGGTATTATTCCAATTGTTTGTATAAATTCTTCTATTTTGTGTTGGTAGGTC
Organism: Invenusta paracnida; assembly: GCA_036023295.1. Taxonomy (NCBI): domain Eukaryota; kingdom Metazoa; phylum Platyhelminthes; order Proseriata; family Coelogynoporidae; genus Invenusta; species Invenusta paracnida. Next base: position 18,067 of record JAYRBW010093848.1, read on the forward strand.
AGGGTAATTTCTAAAGTCTGCATTATCTGCTCATATGTGTTATCCGGCTCATCTCGAATATTTGAAGACGTCAAAGTTCGTTCTATAAAAAGTTACTGATATTAATAAATAAAAAATCGCGAATTTCAGACAAGGAATGGCAAAGATTGTAAAACTTACAGATGCATTTTCCTGGAAGATGACACCTTGGTTGAAACAGTGGAAAAGTCTAAACAACCACTAATCTATAATATTGATAAATCAAATGCCTAAGGAAGGAATGATGAGTAAGGATGAATTCTGCAATGAATTGTACAACCAAATTTATTATATTTATATTTCCTGTCCTTTACGTTTTTGTTTGGATATATTTAAATATTAAAATCTGGAGAAATAATTGTTATAATAGCAATACTGAATTAGACATTCATAATTTGTCCACAGGATATATTAATAAGAATATAGTATTTTTATACACATTTAGACTAATTGCATTATTGTTCTAATATAAGCAAGACATTTTTACAACTATACTATTCTATTGTCTGAGCCTCTGCCCATTTTGGCACTCTAAAGCCCCATTTGAAAATGCAAAAAGTTAATGCCATTTCTGTCATAATATAAGAAAGACCATACTAATGTCTGAGTTAAATGAAGCAAATAAAAATATTCAATATAAAGAACTAGCTTTTTGGACAAACATTCTGTTAATTATTATTTATATATGTATAATTTGTTTTTTTGTCCTAAATAAACTTATCACTATTATTATTGACTTTAGATTTAAAATATTACAGAATTAAGCATAATACAATGTAGTTTTTAAAATGACTATACCTCTACCAGTGTTAAAATTGAAACATGGAAAATATTTTTGTTTCTTAGATCACTAATTACACTTATCTAAATGTAAATAAAAAGCATAATACTTGATTATAAGTTATTACAAAAATTCCCTTTGTTGATGCTATTTTGTGAAAATCTACTTTCAAAAGTATTTTTGTTCAATATATATATATATATTTTTTTTTGTAGTTAATGCTGTTTTTGAAAATGTTGCTACCAAATATGACTTGATGAATGATGCTATGAGTGTCGGAATTCATAGGCTATGGAAGGACGATTTTGTAAACCAAGCAAGGCCTTATTTAGGTTTAAAGTGTTTGGATGTAGCGGGTGGTACAGGTATTGTTATTCTGACACATTTTAACTCATTGTTCCTAGTAAATCATATTCTTATATTTACTTGTAGGAGACATTGCATTTCGTTTAGTTAATTATGCATGTTCTAATAACACCAGAATAAATTCATCTTCAAATGACAGTTTTGACATAAATAATCCTTATTCTAAATCTGATGGCGACGCAGATTTCATAAATGCTGATAATGGAATGAAAGATATTGATGTTACTGTTTGCGACATAAATCCAGCAATGATGGAGGTTGGAAGAGCAAGAGCTGCTGAAAAGGATTTGGAATCATGTGAGCACTTTCCATTTCATTTACTTCATAGGAAATATTCCCATTTGACACATAGTATCCATTGTTTTCTTTGGTTTTAGCTTTGTCATGGGTTGAAGGGAATGCGGAGAAATTACCATTTGAGGATAACTCATTTGATCTATATACTATTGCATTTGGTATTCGCAATTGTACGCATGTTCAAGAGGTATTTATTTATTTAAGGATAAGGAGATTTAAATTAAGATAATACTTTTTTAGATGTATTATGTTTCTAACATTTGTAATGTTTGATTATAAAAACAGCAATTTAAATTAAAAGTTAATACAAATATAAAAGTGTCAAATATATTATTTTAAGGTTAAATGTCATTGTGCGTTTATATATATTTTTTCATTGGTGACAAAATCGTTTGGATTTCATCTACATATTTATATTTGAAGGTACTAAATGAAGCTTTTCGAGTACTTCGTCCATGTGGAAGATTTATGTGTCTTGAGTTCAGCCGGGTGAACAATCCTTTATTACGAAGGTGATTGACATTTTTTATTATTAATTTTTGGTATTCTAGCATTAGAATTATGTTATGAATAATGAATTGAGAATAGGGTAAGTAATGCTGATAATTAATTTCCAAACAATAAGCTATTGTGACAATTGTTGCATTTTTTAACATGTTATAATTATATGTGAATGAATTAAGTATGGAAGAGTTATATGCTGGATTTATAAGTATTAAAAGAGTATATAATAAATAAATTCAATACATTTCTATAGACTGCCTTTTTAAAATAATACAGAAACATATAGGTTTTCTCAATCAAATGTAAACGACGGACAGATAAAATGCGGCAATGTCAGATCAAATGTGGACAGCAGAGAATTTAAATTTGAAAACGGGAATTTTGTCGCATCAATTTTAAAATAAACATGGATGGTGGTACAATCATAAAAGTGTGCACAGTGCATATTATACAAGGCAATCAGATTAACATCATTATCAGTGGTGGGACTAAAGCCCGAATTTGAAAAAGTTAGCCCAAATGCCCGATTAATAGCAATCTGGCCTGAATTTTTGCATTGTGCTATTTTATAAAATGTGTGTTATATACATAAATGGACGTGTATGTATATCCAAAAGACAATGACTGACCGTGAACGACTACAAGTATTGCAGGAACAAGCTGCTAAACAGCTGCAAAAGTCGGACGAAGAGTTGAAGCTCCTTCTAAACCAAAAAGATAAGGTGGAAAAACAAAAGCTTCGAGAATCAGAAAATATTTTGAAAACAATGCTGAAACGATTTTCTACT